>JAODAL010017703.1:0-76929 GCA_025379985.1 Phyllomedusa bahiana
ATTGGGGCCCGGAAAAGCCCCATCGGGACCACCGTACATGGACTAGTAAACCCACGGAAAAGGGGCCGCTAAAAATCTCTGTGACAGTCAGGGGGTGAGCGGGGTTTGGATGTCCTGGGGGGACGGTGGCTCTCAGGCTCGGCGCACCCCTCTTAAAAAAACCGCAGGGAGGGCAGGGTTCCCCCCCAAAGACCCTCTGGTGGCATCACTTTTCCCAGGAAACCAGGCCATGTTAAAAATTAATCTTTTGGAGACCGTCCACACACGGGTTCAGGAGCTGGGGGAGGGCTTTTCCCCCAAGGGAGACCGAGCGGGGCTGGGGCAAAAAACCTTGGGGCCAAAAAAGGTTTGGTGTCCCGGATAAGGGGCGAAATCTGTTTGGCCCGCCTTTAAGATGGGTAGGCGGGAGCACCCCCTTTGCCTGGCACATGTCATAAAACTTGTGCCCAGAAATTTCTAAAGAGCTCCCCGGGCTGGACTCTGCGGGAGGAAGGTCGAAGTCTAATTTTCCGCACTTCCCCCCCTTTTCGCAACCCTTCGTCCCGCCTGGCGCGTTCCCGGGGTCAGCTGGGGCTTCCCCGGAAACCCCCGCTCTTTGGGTTGACAGGGGAACAGGGCGGGAAATCCATCCTCCCATGCTCCGGGCGTTTTGCGCAGCAGCGCAATGCCATTACCCCAGTACGAAGTGCCCAAGGGTCTGACAAGCAGGCCCGGTCCCGGATTTTCGGGGTGTTGAGCCACCGAGAGTGGAGGCAGGGAAAGGCTTGCACCATCCTTCCCAGTTTTGAAGAAGCCCCCAAAATGGTCAGTGCGGACAATCCCTTTTCCCGCATGAGCCATTTGGTAAATTTTATTTCGGGAATGTTTTTTTGGGAAACACCCCTTGAAACAACAGGTCCCCCCAGCGACGGAGGAGGAAGGGAATTTAGATGCGGACAGGGGCCCTTTTCTCCCTTTCAAATCCAAAAAGGGGCCCGCAGTTTCAAAAATTTCATGGGTTCTTCTTTAGGCAGTGGTTGGGGGTTTCCGGGGCCCTGGTGAAAGGGTGGGCATCAGTTTCCTCAGGGTGCCCATCTAAGGTAAGTAAAGGCTGTTTTGGAAGCTGTGCCGGAGGAAGCGGAGGAGGGGGAGGGGGGTTTTCCCGGGACACCGACGTTCCCGGACTTTCCCTGCCTTAAAAAGGGTGGTTGGCGGGGAATTTGAGGCGGGGGGGAAGATGAGGAAGTTTTTTTGGGCTAGTGCCCCTCGACCCGGGTGGTTTGGGAAATAAAAGGCCCCATTTTTCCCAATGAGTTTTTGGATGCCCCAAATTTCCCCCAAACCCATGATCCTCGCAAAAAAGGCCACCCAAAATTTGAAAACAGTTACTGGGGGGCCCACCCTCCTGGACCCCCGGTAAAAAACAAAACTCAGCACTTTCCTTCCCCCCCCACCCAAATAGAGGGGTAAAATCGGGAAATGGAGCCTTGCTGATTAAATCAACGGGAGACACTGTTGCGTCTGCTTCACATTCCTCCAAATGTCACCCGGTGGAACAACATCAGTGACGGGGACAGCAGTAGAGTGCCAAGTAAACTGTTTGCGGGAAACAGACAGCAGGCAAGGGGCAGAAGCCTAATTTGGGGACCTTGGCAACTTTATTTACCCCTCACCAACGCATGCAATGCAGGGCACACATCCAAAAACACAGGACCACCCCCAGATCATGGTGCATGCTATCTGCGTTCAACACCCATGTTTTTGTATGTGTTCCGGGCCAAAAACTTCTGGGGGATCCAAAATGGCGAAAAGGCCCCAGCTCGCTCGCCACGCCATAGGTGTTGTCCTCCCAACAGCCAGCGTCATATTTTGGCGGACCTTCAGCCCAGCTGGGGATCATTACGACAAACCCTCCGGCTTTCCCCCGATAATGTGGATCGTTTGCTTTCATCAAGATAAAACAGGCATGTCTCTGATGGTTGTGGCCCCAATTTCTGGGTACCCATTTGTTGGGGTCTACTTCACATTCCTCTTCAAAAAAGAAATGGTCCTCTTTAAAAATTTTTTTAAAATGATCATTTTTCACTGCAATTTTTATTCTCTTTCCCCAAAAGTTATTTTTGTGGTTTTGCTGGAGGGGGACTGTAAAGAAGAAAAATTTCATGCCACCGTATTCCATTTTCTCACTTTATCTTAGAAGTTTTCGCATTGTTATGGTTTTGAGGTCATGTTGCTGTGAGATACAGCATAATTATGGTCCTTTGGAACAGAAAATTGGGTTCTAAGTGGCCCCCTTTTCCATACAATTTTTAAAAGTGGGTGAGAAGTCTATTTTTAATTTTTTGGGGTCATGTTGCGTAGTCGCAATAATCATGGTCCCTTTGGAACGAAATGTGGGTTTTAAAAATGGCATTCTCCCTCAAATTTTTAATATGGTGGGTCATATTTATAATTTTTTGGTCTGTTGCTGTGAGATACAGCAATAATCATGGGCCTTTTTAACAGAAAGTGTTCTAAGTGGCATTTCTCCTATAAATTTTTTAAAAGTGGTGAGAAGTCATTTTATAATTTTTTGGGTAAAGTGCTTTGAAAGCGCAATACTAAGGGTCTATTATAAAAAATGTTGTTTTCGACGACATTTTTTCTTTACAATTGTCCCAAAGTGGCTCATGGGTCATCTTTGAATTTTTTGGGGGGATTTTGCTGTGAATGAGCTAACTACAGGCCTATTAAAAAAAAATGTTGTTTTTTACAGAATTTTTTCTTACAATTGTCCCAAAATATCAAGGTCATGCTTTTTAATTTTTGGGGGCATTTTGCTGTGAAGCATATCTAAGGGCCCATTATAATAAAAAAGTTGTTTCAAACAGACATTTGTTCTTCACAATTGTCAAAATGGCTCAAAGGGGCATGCTTGAATTTTTGGGGGCATTTTGCTGTGACATTTCAGCTATATACAGGGCCTATTATAATAAATTTGTTTTTAACAGACATTTGTTTTTCACAATTGTCCCAAAATGGGGTCAAAGGGGCTCCTTTTAATTTTTGGGGCTTTTGCTGTGAATCGCTAGACTACAGGGCCCCATTGTAAAAAATGTTTTTTCAAAACATTTTTCTTCACAATTGTCAAGGTGGTGGTGTGGTTCGTCAGAAACGGAAAAAAGGTAGGGACACTGTTAATGGGCAAATTGCAAAATGCTTGTTTTTGCAAAAAATCTTTAAATAGCTTCAAAACCGTATGAGACAACCCCCTTTAAAAACAATTAAAAAAAAAAAGAAACAAAGACATGGTGGGATTTCCCTCCTTTTTAAAAAAGTTTTTTTTTAGAATTAAACTACTAAAAACTTGCAAGTACAAAATAGGGTAAAAAAAATTCCTTGAATTGTACAAGGGAGGTACAGGAAAAAATTGACCAGATGTAGGTTATTAGAGGACATGGGTAGGGGCCGGCAGGAACAAAGTACAGAGACAATTTCCTCCAGCACGTTTAGTAAAATAGAAAAAGAATGCAAGAAAAAGGGACCTGGGGGAAAGGAGCGAACCACCAGTATTTCCAAGTGAAGTCAATTGGTCCGCACCAAAAGGAGGGGCAAGCGCTACCAGGCAGGGGCAGTATATGTCCAGTGAAACTAAAATGGTGGTTGAATGACTTCTTTTTCCGACACTTTTTAATCTGGGGGTCATGCAGGTTTGGGGCTCATGCTGTGGCCCAGGACAGGTATAGTCAATGTCCAGTGAAACTAAAATGGTGGTTGAAAGACTCCTTTTTCCGACACTTTTTAATCTGGGGTTATGCAGGTTTTGGGCTCATGCTGTGGCCCAGGAAAGGGATAGTCAATGTCCAGTGAAACTAAAATAGTGGTTGAAAGACTCCTTTTTCCGGCACTTTTTAATCTGGGGGTCAGACAGGTTAAAGGGTCATGCTGCGTTCCAGGACAGGGATAGTCAATGTCCAGTTCAAGTAAAATGATGGTTCAAATAATACTGCCTTCTGGCACTTTTTAATTTGTGGGTGATGCAGGTTTAAGGGTCATGCTGTGGTACAAGACAGGGATAGTGAATGGTCTGTGTTTTTTTTCTGTGGCTTTTATAACCTAAGTGTGTTGCCTAAGATGTAGCACGTATCCATTTGACTGTTTCGGATTTTAATTCCAGCTTCTCCAGCCCTGTTTGGGTGTAAGAATGAAGGTGTTGTTGCTCTCCCATAGACTTTAATGGTCATCGGCGATCATCTATCATCGACCATCGAATATCCTGTCGATGATGGCCGACTATCGACCATCGACCGATATCGATAGCCAACGTAATCGCTTAACACTATTAATGACAATCATAAAATGATGGCCAAGCTCACAATGGAGCCACTCAGTGCATCTTCATGCTAATAGACATGGCAGCAGGTGCGCCCATGATGATGACCTACAATGGTGCAATTCTCCATTATTCTTTTGTGTGATTTTTAAAGTACTCCAGAATAAAACCATTTTATGTCCACAGTAATAACATGTATGGACGGTCATGAGAAGTTAAATTTTTGTCATCTACTCTACATCTAGTTTTAACATTTAAGATTTACAAATTTGTTATCAGTTGGTTATAATATATAGGTGAAATGTACATGCAAATTTCTAGCCTAAAAGATGAGTCTGCTTTTGCTTTCTTGTGTGTAAAATTCAGGTTAAACAAACATTCAATTCATGTCAGGAATGTGCCCCCAATAAAAACCCTTATTACATCGGTACATTGGGTTTTCATTTTATGACAAAGCACATTAGTGTGTGACTGATTACTGGCACTGATTGCACTGCTCACTCTTATCCTGTAGAAATACAATAGCAAACTAGAAGAGCAGACATATAGTACTATGGTGTAATGTAATGGAAAATAACTACATAACCATTGTAATTCAGAGATCTAGATAAATATGGATTTTATGCAGAAAAAGAACTTTTGTTGTGTTTTTGCGCTTTCTGTAACCGTACAGTTTATGTTATTGATTATTGTACATGTATACAGGAATGGCAGTTAAAGTTATTATGAAACATATTTGTAAATTCTATTAGAACAACATCCAGAAGCCCTTAATTTTTTCTTCAGCCATATAATATCCATCCATAGAATGACAGAAAATTCATTAACAATTTTTTTTACACTTAGCAATGTAATAGCATACTCCTGTGTGCTAATATATTAGACTATGTGTCAGTATGGCATGGACTGCAGTCAGAGCAACACAAAGTGTGCCCTGACCGCCGGCTCACTATACAGACAGCCCTGGAGCTATTCTAGGTCTCCAGGGCTGACTGTATAGATATTCTCCAGGCTCCAGTGTGTCATTGGGAGTCCCGATCACCTGATGGAGCATCGGAATGCCGTGGTCACTGACTGTGGTAATCAGAGGGTTAAATGCCGGGGATCTGAGGCTTTCTCTGCCTCCCAACGTTAACAGAAACTGCTCTAGGAACAGAACTGTTAACTGTAGCTCTGCCCCTAGTGTAGTTATGGCGCTGGGAGCCGCAAAACCCCTCTGTCTGCAGTGATATCTTTTGGCGTCGCTGCAGACAGAATACCTGCACTACCCACCTTCAAAAGTCGGCTAGGGATTTTTAAGGGGTTAAAAAAGATTGCCAATTATAATAAACCTAGTCATGAATTGGTATTTGACTTGAGTCATTTGGAAAGAGTGAAAAGTGGATGAAGTGCCTCCACGAGAGACTGAAGAACATTCCTGTTCAGGGTCACTTTCCTGTAACTGGTATATGTAAATCAAAAATCCATTTACAGCTGTGACACAAAACAATACTCAAACTGTATTAAGAGGTGATTGTAGAAAATATAGCATAATAGCACATAA
The DNA here is from genome assembly GCA_025379985.1 of Phyllomedusa bahiana. Classification (NCBI taxonomy): domain Eukaryota; kingdom Metazoa; phylum Chordata; class Amphibia; order Anura; family Hylidae; genus Phyllomedusa; species Phyllomedusa bahiana. The sequence goes on from JAODAL010017703.1 coordinate 5,835, forward strand.
TGTAACTTTATTAAATAGCAGCACTTATTGTGAGGGGGTATATTAAATTACAAGCAGTGCTCCGTGTTTTCATTTGAGAACAGCATTTTTTTCCATCATCTGGTTAAAATTTCTTTGCCAGTTACAAACCCTGAGTCTTACCATTTCCTCTGCATGTGTTTTTGTAAAGCAGCAAGAGGACATACTCATTATTTTGCAGGAGTCAGAAATGAGATGCAATTATGGGGCCTATGTACAAAAAGACAGATAACATCTATTCCTCACCACCCCCATTCACTCCCTCCGGCTTAACATAGTAGGCCGTCTGTACTTGCAAAAAGCTGATCTGATGAAGTTCTTGAAAGAACTTAACAGCGCTTCATTTGTTTATTTAGAAAGAAACCATTGTGTCATTTGGTTTTTCTAAGAAGGTCTGAGAAGCCACAGTTGGCTAAGATATGATGCATTTTAAGCATATACAATTTGTTCATGTTAATGGCTTCACATTGTGCCTGCCTCCTTAAGAATGTATCAAATGCCGACTGCTTGCCAAGATCATGCCTTCTTTGGACTTAATCTTGACATCTCAGTACAATTTATATCCAGACAGCCAGAGTGCTGGAATGTTTGAGCAATTTTGGTAATTTGCCTGAGTTCTGTATTTATGCTTTCCCTTTGGGCAAATACTTAAACGTGTTCTGTTCTCTATAAAATTATGGGGGTTAATACTGTTTTTACAAAAAAAAACTAAAAGAAATCATTTTCGTAAAAATGTTTTTGTGCTTTTTTCTATTTATATTTTAACATATAAAAATTTAATAAACTTAAAAAAATTTGGACCTTTTTTGCTAAAAAGTCGCTTGGACATGTCCTTTCTTTTAAAGTTGTAGAAAAGCTTTTCTTTCCAACTTACGAAGAATAAAGTAAATTATGTGAAATTTTTAATTGTTAGAATAAACAAAAAAGGTTTTCCAATATCACACTGTAAAAAGACTTGCTTACAAATCACCAGAAAACCCAAAGAAAATATAAAGGAGCTTGCATGTATTTGGCAAGGAATCTAAAGTAAAAAAAAAAAAAAAAAAAAACTTTAAAATGTCTTCTTATATGTAAAGGCCTGTGATGTGCAAAAGGCAATCTTAAACCCTCACCACACCTGCATGGTGCATCTCCCCAAGGAGAGATATTATCCTATTTGACCCACTCATTGCCTCTCACCCAACCAGCCACTAAGCTCTGCTCTGTACTGAGGAGGGGCACATACCCCGAAACAACTGTCTGCAGATGAGCAATACTGGCTTGCATGAATCATTTTTGCTTTCCAAGTGAATTGTGTATGGTTACATCCAATAAGGGCCCAAGTTTCCCCTCTCCCATAATGCCTTTTACCAGAAAATTTATCTTATTTTCATGCGCTTTATAACTTTTTGTCTCTCCGCTGCTCTTATAATAAATACTTCTGTTCTCTGTGAAATAACAATTCTGGGGCATCTTCTCTTATAACTCTGTGTTGTACTGTTCCTCTGTTATTCCTTCTAGAAATAAAACACATATTTAGAAGGAACAACAGTGGAACAGCACAACTCTGAGTTATGCAAGAAGATGCTACAGAATTGTTATATTACAAGGAACATACGGTAGGTATTTACTGAAAGAGACATGTCAGGAGATGTCACAGGTCCTCTGTAAATAAATATTGCCACCATAATTATTCTTTAATTTTTTTTTTATTTATTGCAAAATATACTTATTGACAAAAACTGACACCAAGACAGAAATGTTTGATTGCTGCAAACCTCAGCATCTGGTTAAGTCTCAGGCACATACGTAAATTATTCCAGTGTGATTTGATTAAACAATGGGTCTTGTCACTTAAAAGTTCCTCCCCCGCTGCCCATTAAACAGGCTCTGAGAGGCTAATTTTGGGTAGTGTACCTCGTGGGGACAGATCAGTGTCTGACAGACATGCCCCTATGATGCAATCACTGACATTTTGCCCAGTTGATAAACTTTGAGAGGTGACACATCTTTGGAATGAGAGAAACAGGATGGTAGCTTAAACCAAATGGCTCGCCATCTAGGCTGTTCTTCCTAGGTCATTAGAAGGTTTTGGGAAGAGTTAAATAAAAACATGCACACATGGGAATAGGCTTCCATGCCCAGAAAGACCTCCAGTAGAGAAGATTGTTTAATCCACCAACAAGCACAAGAATCTCCAAGTCTCCACAATTCAGAGACAGGTGTCACCTTCATTACCCACCCCTCTCTCTGCAGAGACCCTGTATGTGTCCCATTTGTGATAAAACTCTCCTCCCTACTCTTTATTTGAATGATCACATTCCTGTTAGCACCTCTGTTTACATAGTGACTGATGACTCAAGAGTCTTTGCTCAGGTCACGCCCACTTCTGGGATGTTTCGATTACCGGCTTCAAAGCACACCTACGAGTGATGAAAAAATTCCCTTTAGGGCATTTTTCAATGGACATCACATGGTTTTCTGAAGTAGGAAAGGGGGGGTAAAAAGCTCTCTCCGGGTTTTTCAGAAAAAGTTTTTAATTTTTAAGACTATCAATTACGAGTTCGATATAATTAAATTTTGAGTTCCCAAAACAAATAAAAAGATGTCAGGAGAACCCCTTTAAACAATACAAAAACAGATTGGGCAAAAATTTTCAACATGTATTACGGCGGCCAGTATTTTTGGTTTTCCTTTCAGCCCCAAAACTTTGCAGCCCTGTTCTCTAGATGTATGAGTGGGAGCACTCCAAAATTAGGTACATTTTGCGGCACCCGAGGCACTTTGTAATGCGGCCAAGATGTGGGGGCGTTCTGGAGGCGTGTCGAACCACAACCATATGATTTTACACATTTATGACTGGAGAATGGCAAAACTGGGCGCATTTCTGCTGGAACAGGACCCAAACGAGAGGTATCAATAGTATAGGAATCAATAGTGTAGGACCACCTGCCTTGAGATCCCATTGAAGTTCGGAGGTGGCTTAAACAGTTTTGATCAAAAATGTGAACTGAGAATCTAAATTTTTTTCATATATGCTAGATATCAGAAATGCTTTTTTCAAAATTCCTATGTCCCCTTTGATAGTCTTGCCCTAACTTGAAAAGTCCCTATTGATCGTCCTGGTCCAGTCCCAACATGTTTCAATTATCCTTTCACAATATCATCAGGGGACAATATGGAGAGTATTAGATAGACCTAACGTCTGGGCATAACATCCAAGCAACTGCTGCAATTACACAAGGCAAAAGTAAATACCTGGTGGAGGCTAGTAGTGACCTAAAAGTAGTGCCACCATAATCCACTTGATATAGACAATACAACACAGAGTACCTGATGTTTAATCAGCAAAGCACTGCGCTGTAGGACTGTGTTGCAAAAGGATAAACCCACCAGGTGTTAATTCCAAAGTACAGGTCATCTCCCGCCTGTAAGGGTATCACAGCGTCAGCTGCATGTGAGTCGTCTCACAGATGACCTGTACTTTGGAATTAACACCTGGTGGGTTTATCCTTTTGCAACACATTCCTGCAGCGCAGTGCTTTGCTGATTAAACATCAGGTACTCTGTGTTGTATTGTTTGTATCGAGTGGATTATGGTGGCACTATTCTTAGGTCACTACTAGCCCCCACCAGGTATTTACTTTTGCCTTGTGTAATTGCAGCAGTTGCTTGGATGTTATACCCAGACGTTAGGTCTATTTAAAACTCTCCATATTGTCCCCTGATGATATTATGAAAGGATAATTGAAACATGTTGGGACGGGACCAGGACGAACAATAGGGACTTTTTAAGTTAGGGCAAGGCTGCGGACAGGAGCGCCCTTATCGGGGCGACAATCCTGTATTTTTTCGTAGAGGTAAGGGTTAATCAGGGTGATAGGACCAGTTTGTGTAAAAATATTTTTTTTCTGGTTCCACCCTTGTGTCTCTATTCTCCCGTATCATTTAGAGGTGTTGTTATTTATATTTTAATATAACTAATAAAAGTTATTTTTTAGGACCATTTTTTCCTCTTTATATATTTTTTGATTTATGTTGGTTAAGAGGTTCATTAGCACTAGTGGCAAGTAATTGCTAGGTGCCTTTTTCCCCTTTGATAGTGCCTCAGTTTGTAGTGTGCCACTATTATTGGAATATGTATGTTACTGCTGGAACAGGCAGACCAAGTTATAGGTGAGCTACCTGAGCCTGAGTTGTCGTAGTGGAACTAGAAAGTGCCAGATCTATGACCCGCAGTACAACAGGTCCATACGTTCTGCCGCATTTTACACTGCTTTACAGCTATTTAGAACTATGCACCTAAATCATACATGTCACCCTAAATGTGTGCATCCAGTGCTTGTAATTGTATGCTTATGCAATTGCACATGTCTGCCATTGACTCCAACTGAAATAAAATGTACATTTTCAATCAAAACAAGTCAACCGTCGGTGCAAATTCGGTTACAAACTTTCAGCTGTTTGCATAAAAACAATCAAATAAGTACATTTAAAATAGAGCAACACACAAATGTTTTCACCAAATTCAATACAAAATGTCACGTCATCTGAATTTGGAGAAATTGTTATATTAGTTACAGGGAGCTACTTAAATAGTTCTTGTTAGATTTTTGAAAGCAGCTGAAAGTTTGTAAATTGTGCAAAGAAACCTAATTTGCATTGGGGGTTAAATCATGATTATAACTGTATATTACACGGTATTGATAAAGAAAAACAATTTTGTTTTTGTCTATAATTAACAGCTATTGTATTTTCTTGTATTCTTATGGCATATATACTGACAAACAAATGGGTAACAATGTTTTGAACTTTTGTCTTTCAGGCTCCATATCTCACCATCCACTACAGCTTTGGACATGAGGCTACCATCATTTTATAGAAAATTATCTTGTTATCTCATACATTAGTTTGACTAGCAACTATTTAGCATATGCTTAGTTATACAGATTTTTGTCATATAACTGCATTGTTACTGTTTTGCTCCAGGTGGTGAAACAACGTTTTTTTTTTTTTTGTGTATACTACAAATTATAACCTGTTTACACATTCCCTAATGGCTCAGTGTATTATTAGGTTGAGTCCCAAGTGAATGGTCACTGGTTCGAATAGAGGTGCAGTCATGAAAAAAATTTCCCAAATAAATAGAAACCACATCATCCAGCTCATCGATAGCGGTCTGTTGGCTAAGAAAATTGCCAAACTGCATTGTGTGAGGCCATGACAGCTGGAAGAATACGAAATGAAGTCCATCCATCCAAAACCCAAGAGGTGGACGTCCAGGCAAAATATCAGAGTAGACAAGTTGGCTCATCACAAGGTCCATCGCTTTTGGCACAACACACATGGCAGTGGAGGTGGCTATGTGCTTTGTAATAGTGAGATCACACACACACGCCCATGCAAGCACCATGTGCATTACACGAGTCTGGAATGGTGGCCTGAAATAAGATGAAGAAGCCTTGACTTCAATATCGTCATAAGAAGCATTGGCTTGAGCTTGCCAAAAAGTATGAAAAGTGAACAGTAGAAGAGAAGAAATTGGTGATTTGAATCGATGAGATGAAAGTCAATAGACTGGACTCTGATGGATGCAAATGGATCTGGAAGGATCAAGGGAAAGGGGACACATCGAGAAATTAAAGGAACTGTCGAGTTCGGTGGAGGAAGCCTGATGATATGGGGTTGTTCCACAGCCAAAAGCACTGGATGCTTGACCAGGATTGATAGTGATCTCAATGCTGAGCTATTTGTGAATATCCTACAAGATGAGTTACTTCGTACATTCGAGTACTATAGGTATGAAAAGGACAACATAGTGTTCCAGCAGTATAATGAGCCGAGATTGGTGTCACGGTTCACGCTACTGTCCCTGCTAAGGACCGTCAGCGTGTCCGTGTCTCTGGTGCTTCTGGCTCTATTCACCCACCTGTCCCGGCTCCTGCTTGCAGGTCTCAGGATCCTTCATCCCTAGGCGTTTTCCAGCCGGCATGGTTGGAACTCGTTACAGTACGAACTCACCTTTAATTATGGATCCGGCTGGAATTACTCTGCCTGACCTGGTCATGGCGTCCACCTGGAGCAATTGTTTCAGAAGCTGCAGACCATCACCACCCGCCTGGACCAAGTCCTGTCTGCACTGGCATCTACCCCTGCTCCGCCACCTGCTGTGGTTTTGCCTCCTGCTGCCATGTCCAGTCGTAGCCTGCACCTGCCTCTGCCTGCCCAATATTCTGGAGACCCCCATACGTGTCGCGACTTCCTTAATCAGTGCACCATCCATTTCGAGGTCCTGGATCACCAGTTCTCTTCCGACCGTGCCAAGGTGGCCATCATTAGCCTGCTTTCTGGTGAAGCCTTGGCCTGGGTCTCACCTCTTGGGAGAGAAGGGGGGGAAAAACCGCTACAGGGGACCTTCAGGAGTTCCTAGTGCCTTCAGAAAAAACTTTTGAGCTACATGGGCTCAACACATCTTCTGCTTCCTCTTTGCTTCGTTCCGTCATGCTAATCTACTGTGGCTAGTAACCATTCAGTTCCTACCCTGGCCTCCTGACTACCTGGAACAATGAGGTTCCTTGCTTGCTGCCTTAATGGGGGGGCCTCGATGGTCGCATTAAAGGACGAGTTGGCTGGACGTGATCTCGCCAACCACCATGGTGTACGACCTCATTGCTTTGGCTACCCGATTGACATCCGTTTTGCGGAGAGGGATTTAGAGCTTTGCCAACCCCCCCCCACAGCCTGTGTCTTCCCATCACTAGCAAGCCTCCATACCATTACTTGAGACCCCGACTCACCTGGCCTAGGCCACCTGCGTTCTCTCAAAATAAGCCTATGGAGGTCAACCGCCTCAACACTCCACAGAGGAAAACGCACCTCCGTACGGAAAAACCAGCCTTAATCTGTGCCTTAATTGTTGGGTGCTCATCACTTTCTGAAGAACTGCCCAGTCCCGCCCTGCAGTGCCGCCAGAAACCTCAGTACCAATGGTGTTGTGGGTGAAGTGACCCTCAGTGATGGTGCCTTAGCCCCCCGTCTGATCACTCTGGTCACTCTACATTTTTCATCTGGTACTGCCTATGAAATTCCTGCCTTGCTGGATTCTGGGCACCTCCGAGAACTATCATCCATCCATCCTCGGCTAGAGAAGATCGGCCTGCCTGAGTCTCCATCTAGAAAGCCCCTACGTTTTCTCGACCATTCATGGGGAGATCCTGAAAGGAGCCAGTCCTGTACGTCCCTGCCTGTGTCCTATGTAAGACTGGAGCAGTTCCCACCGGGAAAAGCTGTCCTTTTATTCCCTGCCGAGAATTGTCTGCACCAGTCCTACTCGGGCTTCATGATTTCCACTTCACACCCATCCCTGTGACTGGAAAACGGGTGAGGTTGTCCGAATGGTGCAAAGCATTGCCACTCTCGCGTGGCCTCAAGCCCGCCCTCTGAGGAGTCAGCCCTGCCCTCCCTGTGTCCCGCCCGTATTGTTCTGCGTGCCGGTGGAAGATCCGCATGGCAAAGACAGAAGCCTCTGGTCTGCAAAGACATCTCAGACTCCCACCCACCCACCTCCCTGGCTACTGTTTTTTGCTTTCTCTCTCCCCAGGTCCATAGAAGTTTTTCTGGGAACTCTCTGGACACCTCCTCCCTTTTGGGAAAAAAAAAGACAGTTCTTGTGATGCCGAGGAGGAGTGTGTGGTTACACCTGGCTGTTTTCGTGGGTACCCGGCTAGCCGGAGAAGAAGGGCTTAGAGGTGGTGGGGTACTGTCACGGGTTGCACTAAGCGCGGTCCCCTGCTAACGGCCGTCACGTGCCCGGTTTATTTTGTTGGTAGTGATGTGGTGTTTGATTGGTTTTGGTAGTCTCTGGTGCTTCTGGCTCTATTCATCCACCTGTCCCCAGCTCCTGCTTGCAGGTCCTCAGTCACCATGGCTTGCTCCAGCTTCCCTAGTCTTCCTCCTGTGCCGCACCATGTGCTCCTCTAGGGCACGCACGTGGCATTGCATGTACTTAAGAGTCAGTGGTCCTTGGTCCCGCCCAGGTGACCTGTGACCTCTGGCTTCTTAGGAGCCTTCCTCCCTGAGGCTGATGTCAGTTTGTTGTTGTTATCAGCATTTAGAGCTCGACGTCCCTAGCGCGCATTGCTGCCATATGCTATAACATTTTATCTGCAATGTATATCCTAGCTTTGCCTGAGTTTAAACACCTGTCCCTGTCACCTGCTGGCCAATTCCTGATGTCTTGGCCTTGTCCTAGTCCGCTAATGTACCCAGGACCGATGCAAACGCACTCTGGCTATACTGGACTGTCACCTGTATGAACGGCTACACCTGCGTGTGCCCGCCTCCATTCCTGCATTCTTCTACCGAGACCTGCACGTCGGTTCCCCGCGCCCCACCTCACTCACCATCTGTGCCCGTGGTGGGCCCTGAGGATCCTTCTTCCCTAAGCATTTTCCAGCCAGCCTGGTTGGAATTCGTTTACAAATGGCGTAGAAATGATGCAATGACAATGTAGAGTTGCTGGCTTGGCCCCGGACTTCAACCCACTTGAACACTTGTGGGCAGAGTTGAAAAAAAGCTATACTCGTACCCAAGTGAGTCGACCAGCATGCACTAACATTGGGAAGGTATGGAAGAGACCTGGGATCAGATTTCGTTCAGGATATGTTTGAATCTGATCAAGGGCATGCCCAGAAGGATTCCGGCAGTGTTGAAAGCCATAGGTGGATTTACAAAATACTAATAAAATAATGAATTTTTAAACTTTGTTTTTTAGGAGTGAAACAGAAAAAATGCATGACATGACAAAAATATGCATAACTAAGCATATGCTAAATAGTTGTGAGCCAAATTGTCTATAAAATTTAAAGTAAATATAAGTCCCGTTACGTTCTGTGGGATTTGCGGACTGGTGCTGCTGGTCCTTTGGATTATGTACAACTGTTGCCGTGGGCGCTTCTCGCAGTTTGATATAATGGAGAATGTGAACCACAACAACGTGGAGACAGTAGCTTATGGTGGAAGAATGAGATATTCTGTTATGTCAATAGGCTGCTTTATTATGGTAGTAACTTACTAGGTTCTAAGATGGCGCCTGTGCAGTCATCTAGGAAGTGCAAATGTGCTGTTGATGTATGGCAAACTGGGATTTGCATCCTTCCATCTTTTGGCTTGTTCTATATGAAGTCTCGCGAGATTTGTTCCTCTGACATGCGCAGTAATAGAAAGAGAACGACGAGGTCTATTTACAGGCGGCGATTACACATGCATATTGCATTAGGTATTTACACATATTGTAGCACTTATGGGTATTTTATGTATATTAAGTAAACTATATGAATTATATTTATGCACGTCACATATTGTATAAAATGTATTTATTATTGATGATGTCACGCATTGATTAATTGATTGTTGATTCCCACACATGTATTTGATGATGAATTTGATTCACTTGTATTTAAATCCTTCACTGACACTGTTTTGTTGCTTGAGAAAGGCTCAATGTTGAGCTGAAATGTTGTACATTTGGGTGAAATAAAACCGCTTTACTTTTGTAAGTGCTGTTTGGATCTGTATCGTAAAGTTATGGTAGTCATCAAGGTTACAAAGTTTTAATGGATTTGTGGCATATGACGCCTGAAGTCAAAATTCAAAACATTATTACCCTTTTGCTTGTCAGTGTATGCATATTGCTTTCCAAGTCTCTATCACTTAGTTGGGATAGGATAAAGGTTTGATTAAATGTAATAAGTTTGCAAGTCAATAGTTGACATCAGAATCATACAGTTGTAGATGATGTTATATGGAGTTAAAGGATGTGTGAGTGATATATGTGGGCATATACAGTGTGTGAGTGTTATTTGTGGGTGTATTTGTGGGTGTTTTATAGATATGTGGTAATGCATATAGTGTATGAGTGATGTATGTGTCTAGTGTGTTATGTATTTGGATGTGTATGGTGTGTGAGTGATGTATGTGGATGTATATTGTGTATGAGTGACTTATGTGGGATGTGTGGCATTTGTGAGAGTGAATTATAGTGGAATGAATGTGGAAGTGTCTGTGCTGACGTTGATTGATGTATGTAGATGTATACAATGTTTGATTGATGAGTATGAATGGATATAGTATATGAGTGATGTAAGTGGAATGCGTCTAGTATGTGAGTGATGTATGTGGATATTTATATTGAATGAAGTGTATGGTTGTGGATGTGTCCGATTTTTGTTATTGATGTAAGTTAGAATTTGTTGAGGTAGATGTTAGTTTTAGATTAAAAACAAAGTTAAATTGGATGTATATTAATGGATCTGGTGTATGAGAGATGTAAATGTGATGTGTCTAGTGTGTGAGTGATGTATGTGGTTGTATATTGTGTATGAATGATGTGTGTGGGATGCGTCTGGTGTGTGAGTGGTGTATTTTCATGTTTTTGTTTGCATGTTTAAATGTTCTAAAATGTATGTCTTTTCTGTTTCACATGACTTTCCAACAGTGTTTCTTTGTACAATATTGAGTGACCACCTACTTTTCAGCAGCATATACTAAGTTAAAGTGGCAATGGTCCAACAACCAAAATAAGTAGATATATTGTAAAAACCAGTGTAATTTTCCAGATCGTGCCCCAAACATACAGTTTCCAACTGTAATGAAGGCACCAAAATGAGTTTTCCCCGGTGTTATCAGTGATTACATACATATCACAGCAGGCTACAAAAAAAATTTAAGCTGTTAGGATAGGATGTCAGTGAATAGAAACTATTGCAGTGATCTCACCTCAGTTGTTTGCTACCGCTGTATGTACGATACAGGCTGAGAGCAGGAAAATAACGTTTCGACAGTGATCAACACTTGATTAAAATTTGTTTAATTTAGTAAAAATGAAAAATAAAAAATTTAACAAAACAGTCCTTACAAATTTTATGCAGTAAGCAAAATCCTGACCTACTGATTGAAAAATAACAAAGAAACTAAAAGTAAAAAAAGATATATTTGTATTTTCATTAAAGAAAACTAAAAATGTAAAAATCTGAATGAAATGTTATAATTTACATAATTATGTTTTCATGAGAAATTCAACTCAATGAACTGCATTAGTGTATAGAGAAGAGAAGAAGAAACTATTTGAATACAAATGTAACTGTTCTTTACTATAATTGACACTAAGGCTATGTTCACACAGCTTAATTGCGGGATGTAATTTCGCGCCTGCCAATTATAGCGCCGTGTGGTATTGTGTGCGGGAGCAGGGACGGGAGCCAGAAGTCCGCCACCCTCATAGGCAATGCATTATTCCTCGTCGCGTAACGCCGTCATAAATGACATGGTCACTTTCTCTCCCCACTCGCCGTATTAGCGAGAGCAAGGAGAGGAGAACGTTATCCCATAGTTCTCTAAGAGAACAGTGGATTACCGTTAATGACTGTGACGTATTATCAGTCCCTTAATTTTCGCACAGTACGGCGCGAATTACGGGCTGAAATATGTCCCAGAATAAGCCGTGTGAACATAGCCTACTAGCTACTTATCTCTTGCAACATTATAACCACAGATTGAGATTGACAATTATGTAGGAGGGAGAGCATTGTGATGTAGTAGAAAGAAGAATTTAAAAGATGATTGATTATAAGCTTCTATTTTTCTCCATAGACACAAATGCAGTCCATTGAGTTGAATTTCTACAGACAAATAAATTATGTTTATTATAAAATTTTGTTCAGATTTTTAGATTTTTCATTTTTCTAATTTAAATGTTAAGAAAAACGTCTTTTTATACTTTGAGATTGTAATAAAATTTTAATTTATCCAAATGTAAGTCAGTGGGTCACTAGGTCAGGATTTGGCATGCTGTATAAAATCTTTAGGATAATTTTTCTTGTTCTAATTTTTTTATTTTTTGTTTTTACTTAATTAAATTATATACATTTTAATCAAATATTGATCACTGCTGAAATCTCATTTTCGTGCTCTCAGCTTGTATTCTACATGTGGTAGTAGCCGACACCTGAGGTTTCCTAGGACCTGAGGTTCGCAAAGCAAGATCACTATGATAGTTTCTATTTACTAACATGCTAATCTAACAGCTTTTATTTTATTTCTAGCCTGCTGTGATGGGTATGAAATCACTGATAATACTATGATAACTCCATAAATACCCAAATGAGAACAGGATTTATCGTAGATGTTGTTTTGTTTTGAGAATTTTATATCATATAATTTTATCTCAATTTTATATTATATAATTTTAGATTTATTTTATCTTATATAATTTGACATTAATTATTTATTTTTATATTCATTTTATATCATTTAATTTGATATCGTTTTATTATTAACATAAGTAAGTTTATATCACTTTAGTGGGGTTATTTGGTAAATAATTGGTATTTTTTTTGCCTATTGGCAATAAGTTTGTTTAGCACCGTCCCCGCTGTCAGTCAGGAATGCTGTCAAGTCTATACACATTTGTGGAGCATGACTTGTGCCACTTACAATAAGCCACAAGTTTTCATACATGTGGCCCTTAATTACAAGAAATATAATTGGTGTGAAAATGATTATGTGGTATATGTGCAAATTCCTTAATGTTGGTGTGTCAACTGTAAGCAGGCCCCCCAGTGGGAAATGGCCAGAAGTTTAGACTGAGAGACCCATGCTTTTTTTACAAGGGTCTCTGGGCACATACTTTACCTTATATTTTTTACCTTTCTTTAAATTTATCTATTTGTATTTCTTACTCTTTAACTCTTTACTGACAATGAACATGTGCTATTGTTGGTAAGATCCTATGTAGCAGGCTTAATCAGTAAGTCCGTTGCATAGAAGGCAGGTGCCTGCTGCTAATTGCAGCTGGCACATGTCGCTAACAGTAGGGAATGGATACACCTCCATTCCCTGCTGTTAGAATCCACGGCAATTGTTGATGGGCGTCTAAATGAATGAGGAATGGTGCTGTGCACCATTCCTCCCTCCAATAGGCACCCCTGTGGCAAGATCTTAGGGTGCTGATCAGTTACCATGGCAGCTGAAAGCCTAATGAAGGCTATCATAGCTGCCTATTACTTCCTGCCCTGGCCAAAAATAAAAAAAGTTATCGTTCACAGAAAATGTCATGACCGTTCTATTTGGTATTCCTGGACCTATAATGACCCATTCCTAGCCACTTTCAGGTAATGCAAGTCCTAGGATATGTTTATCAGATACAAAAAACCGCACTGTTAAAAACAGAGTAAAAAAAACCTTAAAGAGTATCCATCACCATCACACAAACACACAAAAATTTATAGTAGATCAAATTATTAGACTTTTCTGATATACATGTCATTAGCAAATCAGATGATTTCCCTCAGTATTACAGAGGAACAGGTTTTACTTTCACTTTGTCAGGCAGAGATCACAATCTGGTAAGATTCCTTTCGTGTGAGATACCAACTGTGCAGGGGAAGCTGAGGACATAACTGCTTGTACAGGGCTAAGCTGAGTCTGTCACTGTACATATGTCGCTTGTTACCACTCTCCTTTACCTCACCGCTTCCCTCCGGCATCCATGCCGGGAAAGATGAAATAAACAAGTCAGGAGTCGCAAAGCTCTATGTTTCGTTTGTTACCAATTCCCTTTACCTCACCGCTCCCCTCTGGCGTTCGTGCTGGCTTGCACCTCGCTTCTGACGTCACGCACACAGTAGCACTCAAAAATTAATGAACATTATTAATTATTGTTGACATTCACTAAAAATGTTTAAAATTTCACTAAGAATATCCTTTTTGTTTTTAAAAATATCAGCTTGAGTACCTATTTCTTTTGTTAATTAGTTTTGAATAAATAATTTGTGTTTCAATGACTATTGTTGTATTACCTACTCTACATTTAATAATGCATGGTTTACTAAAGAAATACTTTTAATATCTAAACAATATTATTTCATCTTTTCACTAAAGCAGTTAATGGATTTGATGAAATCACTGACTTACTTTAGAGAAATCACCCCACAGAGTTGTTATTTTAACATCTTCCGTGAATGGATCATCTACCTTAGGGATTTGATCAAATCTCCATTTTTATCATCTCCATGCGACATATACACTGCAGCAAGGCTCAGAACACTGAGGACATACAGTGGGGAGAAAAGGTATTTAGTCAGCCACCAATTGTGGAAATTCTCCCACTTAAAAAGATGAGAGGCCTGTAATTTACATCATAGGTAGACCTCAACTATGAGGGACAAAATGAGAAAACAAATCCCGAAAATCACATTGTCTGATTTGGAAAGAATTTATTTGCAAATTATGGTGGAAAATAAGTACTTGGTCAATGACAAAAGTTCATTTCAATACTTTGTTGTATATCCTTTGTTGGCAATGACAGAGGTCAAACGCTTTCTTAAGTTTTCACAAGGTTGGCAGAAACTGTTGCTGGCATGTTGGCCCATTCCTCCATGTACATCTCCTCTAGAGCAGTGATGTTTTGGGGCTGTCGCTGAGCAACACAGACTTTCAACTCCCTTCAAAGGGTTTCTATGGGGTTGAGATCTGGAGACTAGCTATGCCACTCCAGCACCTTGAAATGCTTCTTATGAAGCCACTCCTTCATTGCCCTGGTGGTGTGATTGGGACCATGGTCATGCTGAAAGACCCAGCCACGTTTTATTTTCAATGCCCTTGCTGATGAAAGGAGGTTTGCACTCAAAATCTCACGATACATGTCCCCATTCATTCTTTCATGTACACGGATCAGTCGTCCTGGTCCCTTTGCAGAGAAACAGCCCCAAAGCATGATGTTGCTACCCCCATGTTTCACAGTAGGTATGGTGTTCTTTGGATGCAACTCAGTATTCTTTCTCTTCCAAACGAGTTGTGTTTCTACCAAACAGTTCTACTTTAGTTACATCTGGTTTCAATACTCTTCGTCACACAGGCATCCACATTACAATGCTGCTAATGTGATAACACCCAGGATGAATATAGCAGCACAGAACTTCCCACTATACAGTGGATACAGATTTACAGCCCCTCCCCAGTAAGGTAGAAGTCAATTGTCCTCATTTTAGGGAAAAAACTCCTTCCCAACTTAAATATGGCAATCAGAATAAATCCTTGGATCAACTCAACTTCTCCAGAATCCTAGTTACTATTACTTGTTAAATTATTACACTGTACAAATGCATCAGACCCTTTTTGAACTTTGTTAGCAAAGTCACCATGACAAGTTCCTCTGGCAGAGAGATCCACAGTCTCAGTGCTCTTACAATAAAGAATCCCTTAATATATTTATGTAGAAACGTTCTTCCTTCAAGACATAGAGGATGCCTCCTTGTTCTAGATACAATCCAGAGTATAAATAGATTTTTGGAGAGAACTCTATATTGACCTTTGATATATTTAAACATATTTATTACGTCACTTTGAAGCCTTTTTTTCTCTAAACTAAAAAAAAAAACTAATTATGCTAATCTTTCTGGGTATTCTAATCCACCCAGTCCTTTTATTATTTTTATTACCCATATTTATTTTGATTACCTGTTAACCTGTCCAAGCTCTACAATGTCCTTCTTGTGCACTGGTGCCCAAAACTGTACACAACATTCAATTTGTGGTCTGACCAGTGATGTGTTTTTTGGGAATGATGTTTCTTTGTGTGATTATGCCCATTTTAATACCTTATAACCCAATTTGCTTTAGGCTGCTCCTGATACTGGGTAAAATTTAAACTTTATGTCCATAAGTATTCCCAAGTCACTATTACCCAGCGTTTTTCCATTTAACTGTAACTGGAATGGTTTTTTCCCTTTCCCCCTTTGTTAACCCTTTAAAATTTATTGGTTTTTTGAACCTTCTACCACTTCTCTGCCCGACTCCAATTATCCAGATCCATTTGAAAATGAACATTATCCTTAGAATGGGAAATTTTTAAAAAAATTTCGATTTGGTGACTTCCCCGAATTTTCCGACAAAATTTGTTTCGGTCCGAATTACTTGGGGATAAATCACTTTAAAAAACAGCTTTTTCCCAGGCTGCACAGACCCTGCAGGGTGCTGTAAAACGTTGTGCCATTTTAAAAATATGCAGAGGGAGTTTGGGTTTGGTCTTTTACTTGGCGTGCGCCTTAGAAGATCGCTTTCCCGCCTGTGTTCTGCAGCAGCTAGTTCAAGGGCATGGGTTACCAGTTGCGCCTGTCAGTGGGAAGGTAAAGCAGTCTGGAAAGGGTAACCAGGAGTTTTTTACACGGGGGAAATTAGGGATTTGCCGCGGAGGTCTGTTAAAAGCTGTTTTCAGTATCCCAAAAGGGGAGCGTGGCTCACAGTCAGTGGAGGGTGTGAGGCCTTTGTCCAGGGAGTATCCTGAATTTTCCCCCCCTAGGCTTGAGAGAAGCCGGCCAAGGCACCCGACATGTGAGTACAGTTTGTGGGGGGGTAGTAGCCCCGACCCTGCTAAAGGGGTATCTGTAGTTTAGTTAGTGGCTGGACGGCTAGGATTTATTTTGTTTCTGTATATGTTTTCTGTGTTGGAAAATTTAAAGTGGCGGAGGCAGTGGCGGGCGGAGTGCCCCCCACCCGGGCCAAGTGGCGGGCGAACACGAGTGAATGTTTACATATGGTGGAGGTATGCAATGGGCACTTTGGCCTCGGACTGACCCCGAACTGAAGTGGCGAGTAGCGCAAGAATTGGTGTGGTGTAGCAAAACTGACCAGTGGACGGGTAAATTTTTGTTTTGTGTTGAGGCTGCAGGGGTTTGTTAAAGGCCGCAGCCAAACCACTCTGCTTTGAAAGTGATGTGTTTGGGAAAGGGGACGGGTTTTGTGACCCTGAAAAGCTGCCGGATTGCTGCAGCCGTTTAAAAGGGGCCAGACCTCCCCAGCACGGGCTGTGTGTTTGCTGGAAAGAGATGGGCTGTCTAAAAGTTTTTTCCCCTGGGAAAGATGGGTCGCGAAGAAACCCAAAAGTCCTGGAGGGGGGGGAGGTCAGGTGTGAGTTAGTGCACCCTGGGCCCCCAACAAGCAGACAGTGACCATAACCAAACCCAAATTTCTTGGTGGGGAGGGGCGGTATGTGTTTTTTAGCCCCCCCCAGGACATCCCAGCAAGCTGCCCTCCACCAAAAAACCCCCCAAAGCCCAGGGGGGCAAAGGGCAAAGTCAAAAAGAGACCGGGATTTGTTGTTGCAGGAGAAACCCATTTCCACCGCAAAAAGGGGGTGTTTAGGCCAGTATGGAAATGCTATTTAAGGCCCCTGACAAGGGGGGTGGGGGACGAAAATGTCCGGTGGGATGGACTCCCGGAAACCGCCCCCAAAAGTGGTCGGGCAGTGTCATTTTTGAAGCTCGACCAAAAGCTAGAAAAAAAGGGTGACCATGTTTTATGAGATGTTATTGGGATGTCAGTCATAGATTTGAAGTATGTGGGGGAGATATGGGTTCATATTGGGCAGAGACTTTCCTCATTTCGGCAGTTGTGGGAGGGCGTAGGGAATTGTAAAGGGGGTCCCCTTTTGGTCATTTCCCCCCCCGGAGGGGTTGTCCCACTGCCTAAGAGGGAAGTCCCAAAATTGTCCCCGACTAAAGTCCTAAGAATAGGGTGGGCAAAATCCCACCGTTTAACGTCAAAATCCCAAACGGACGTGAAAAATGTACGCCCAGTAAAAGGGGTTCCCAAAGTTCCCTGCATGTGCTTTTTCCCAAAGGGGAAACCCCAACTTCACCGGGGGAACCGTGCCACCGGGCAGAAAGGAGTCCAGGGGGACCCCAAGGGAAGGAGGTGTTATTGATGTTTTCTCATCAGGGGGCCAACGTGTCACGCCCAACCAGGAGTTCCAGGGGGTGGAATCCCCCCCTTGTCTGATGAGGATTATCGGCTGTGCCCGATGGTACGGGGGACTTGTCCAAGTTGGAGCCCGACTGGAATGGGTAAAAATGTTCCGTTCTAATAAAACATCAATTGACACTTTTAAAGTACCAGAATTGTGGGGGGTTTTGGCCCCGGGCGGGAAAGGAGGTCCAGGGGTGCCGCCAGGGCCAAAAGACTCCAGGAAGCAGTTGCCAGATGTTGGGGTGGGATGGTCAAGTCTGAGGGATCAATGTATTGCATGCTGAATTTTGAAAATGTTATTTTTTGGGGAAAATTCTTTGAACAGGGGGGTGCCAGTAGCGTCAGACGCCCTGCCCCTGTGGGGGATGGAAGGAAACATCCCCGAACTAAATGCGTAATCAGTTAGCCCGACCTAATGGGGAAAAGTGCCGGGAAAGGTGTCCCTGGAAAATAAAAAAAGTTGGGTTTAGAGGGGGTGAAAATAGTTTATTTGGATTGACGCCCCAGCAGTGGCGCAAACTGCTCAGGTATCCCCCTAAAATTTGGGGGTTAACGCGCTCGGAGTACGTAGCGGAGTGTCCCCCGTGAGAGATGAAAAACCGGGAGAAAGGGGTTAACAGATCATGTCAGTTGAGCTAAGGTGGTTGCCAGTAGAACAAAGTATTATGTCTGCCCGGGGGGGAAAAGTCTGAGATGAATGCCCCGCAGTTGGAAAATGAAGTCCCGGGTTTAGATGGTCAAAGGGGTTTCTCCTGCCGCGCACTGTGTGAAAACATGAGTGTACGTGCAAGTTACAGATGCGCCCCCCGTGGTTTTGTGGTGGACAAAAAACAAGTAGTGAGGTAATGTAGGTCTGTGGTTTGATTTAGTCGCTCGGGTAGTACCAGTGTGAAATAGCGCTATAGCAGAAGGGAGGCTGTTCATTCCCCGTGGGATAGTTGGTTGAGTGGTGAGAAATTATGGTCTGGAAGGATAGCCTGAAGAAAAAATGTTTGTGTTTTTTATAAATAAATTTTGGTTTAGTAGCAAAACCAGTGCTTCTGTACCAGGGCTTGAAGAGGTAATGTGTTGCCAGATCTACACTCTGCCGCCCGGTGCGGTCAGGGAAAGGTAGAGAGTTTAATATGGTTGCCCTGTATAGGTGTGAAGTAATTTGGGGTCCAGGGGTAAACGTATCCCCAAGAGCACCTTTAAAACATAGCAGACTTGAGTGGGAAGGGTGTGAACCATTAAAAAGGCCAGGGGTTTACTCTAAGGTACCAAGGAGCCTTATAGCATGCAGGTGAGGAGTGGGTTTAACGGACATGAGAGTTTTCTTGGTAAGGGTACGGAGAGTTGGAAGACCTTTTCCCATGGGAAGCTTGACACAGCAGAGGGAAGTATGTGCTCAAGCAAGTGAGGGACAGAGGAAAACAAGAGAAGTAACGACAGTTGTAAGATGACAGAATGCAGTGAAGATTTAGGGAGGCAGTAAGGGAGACCCCGGGTTCCCCAGGGAAGGAGAGGTGGATATCCCCCAGCAAGGAGAAGGTCAAACATGTGTGGGATGATCAGTGAGACAGGTTTGAACCAGGTGTCCTCCCAGCCTGAGGTCTCAAACCCCGAGTAATGAGTTTATTTTTGGGGCGAGGCGACCTTAGGTCATGGATGCAATGCGCGGGTCTCTAAAATTTCAGTGCGGGGTTTTATGGCCGGTCAGAGGAAAAAGGGACCTGCTGAGTAGGGGGAAAATGGGTCAAATACTGGGGTTTTTGGCAGTCCCATGTGATGGTGGGGGGACCCAAAGGGGTTTTTGGGGGAGAGAAGTCTAGGCCCCAAAGGGTTGGTATTGAAGACTCAGAACACAAAACATGAAAGGTAACGTGGGAAAAATGTATGGGAATTTTTTAGGTTTTTGGTGGTGCCCTGAGGGGCTTTGAGAAAACAGTCAGGGGAGCGGAAAAGGGAAAGGGGCTATACCATGGTGGTGGTAGGGATACCCTAGGATAGTCGCTGAGGTTTTAGTCAATGAAAGAAAAGGGCCCGCTTATTGGGTTTTGGGGAAAAAGGGAAAGGATTGTGACCTGGCGGTTGCCCCAATTAGCCCGAGTGAGTGCTGTGCCTGGGGTAGATAGGGGTTGGTTCCCTTTGGGTTTGGCATCTAAGGATGAGGAGAGAGGGTTTCCTGGGCAAAAGGTAGAAATAGAAATAATCAGTAGTGATAGATCCCAGGCTAGGAACAAGAGGAAACATAAGCCCCCGGGTTTGGGGGGCGTTGTCCTTTGCAACAGGGTTTCAACATAGGTGTTAACTGGGGGTGAGCAGCAATCACGGGCGGGAAAAGAGGATAAGTAAGTGGTTTTTGGATAACTCCCGTACCCATCTGTGGGGGAAAATACTGGGTTCCCTCAAAATAAACCAGCTGTGAGTGTAGCAGGGTGGTACCCAGAATAGGGGCTATGACCTGGAGGAAGGTTTGTGCAAAGGGGAAAAGGCCTCGGCTTTATCAAAGGGGAGGGGTATGTGGGGGTGGCCTTAGAAAATCGTTTCTCTACTAGTGTTCTGCGCAGTGATTCCCGGTAGGGTTACCAAGTTGCTGCTGTCGTGAGGAAGGTCAGCAGTTGGAAGGGTAACGGAGTTAATTAAAAGGTGGTAAATTTGGAGAGTTGCTCGCGGGGTCTGTTAAATGCCTGGTCTTCGTATTCAGAAGGGGGCTGGTCAAGCAGTGGAGGGTGTGAGGCCTTTGTCCAGGGGTTTTCCCGAATTTTCCCCCCTAGGTTGAGAGAAAGCCAGGCCCAAGGGCTATCTGTACAGTGTGGTACTGTTTGTGGGGGGGTGGGTAGTAGACCCCCGACCTGCTAGAGAGGGACTCTCGTACGTTTAGTTGTGGGGACGGCCCTTTGGGTTTATTTTTTTTGCTGTGTATGTTTTCTGTGTTGGAGAAAAAAAAAAGTGGCGGGGCCGATTTAATGGAAAAAACCCGTGTCGACCTGCTGTTCCGTTTACCAAAGCGGCGATCCAGAGCGAGGTGTCCCCAGGCCGGGGCAAGATGGCGGGGGGAACACGAGTGAACGTTAAAATAATGTTGTGTTTTGTATGAACACACATGATGCCGCCGCTCTTAGAAACGTTCACTTAAAAAACTCCCTGGGCATAAAGAGGGCCAAAATGAAAAAAAAAAAATAATTAGTGATAAAAATCATGGCAGCGCTGCTGGAAAAAAAAAAGCTGGGACTCAGGGGACTTCAGTGACAGAGTGTGGGGTGCGGGGCAGCCCCGCGCATGGGCAGACAGGGCAAATGAATTCTGGGGGTGGCAAAAAAAAGGAGTAGGCCCCCAGGTGGCAAATGACACAGTGTGTAGGGTTTCGGGCAGCCCCAGGAGCGCTGAGGTCAACGTGGGACAAGAATTTGGAGGGGGCAAAAACAGGAGTAGGCCCCAAAAGTGGCACATGACACAGTGTGTGGGTTACGGCAGCAGCCCACAGCACTTTAGGCCCAGACAGGGGCCCAAAAAGACATTCTGGGGGTGGCAAAACGGGATTAGGCCACAAGGGGCACAATGACACAGTGGGGGAGGGTAGGAAAGCACCACAGAAAGAGGTCGACAGTGGCCAATGAACAGGGGTGTAGGTCACAGCAGCAGCCACGGGCACACGGGGGGTCGGGCAGGGGCACAATGACATTCGGAGGGGCAAAACAGTAGAAGGCCACAGGGGGGCCCCAAGGGACAAGAGGGGAAAAGTGATGGCAGAAAAACAGCATGAGGTCAGAGAGTGGCACAAGGGGACATTTGAGGTGGCAAAACGGGAGGGGGCCACGAGGGGCACAATGCAGAGTGTGGAGGGCGGGAAAGCAGTCACCATTTTTGAGGTCAGATAGGGGCAAAAAGACACAGTGTGTAGGTCACAGCAAAGCCACGGGCAGTACTGAGGTCAGGCAGGGGCAAAAATGACATTCTGGGGGTTGGAAAAAAACAGGAAGTAGGCCAAAGAGGGGCAAATGACACAGTGGGGATTTTTGAAGCATAAACCCACAGCAGAAACCATAGGCAGACAGTGGCACAATGACATCTGGAGGTGGCAAAACATTTGTAGGCCACAGAGGTGCAAAAAGACGGGAGAGGGGGTAACCAGGGCAACAGCATGAGGTCAGAGAGTGGCAAAGGGACAGGGTGTGGAGGTACCGCAGAAAGCAACAACCCACAGCAGCATGGGGTTTCAGAGGGGGCACAATGGCACAGGGGGTGGATGTCCGGCACCAGCAACAGCAGCAGCAGCATGGGTCATAGAGTGGCAAAAGGGAAAGAGTGGGGAGGGGGGGGCAATCCCGTCCCGGGGTAAAGATGGGGGTAGGCTGATGGAAAAAGAAGTTTAAACCCCAACTCATTTCCCCACAGTTTGGGTGAGGCTTTCTTTGGTGATGTAGCTAAAGGCCTAAGGTTTGGGTTTTGTGGAAATCCGGGCCGTCCACCCCTTGTTTCATTTTGGGACAAGGTAGCCCTTTCCACCATTTCCCGGCCAAGGGGGTTTTTCCCCTTGGGGGGTAACGGGGGCCCCCGGGCCCCCACTAAACCCCACCCGCTCTGATGCCACAACGGGCCCGGGGCGGGGAAAGCTTCTCCACTGAAAACTCCCCAAGTTGCGGCCCAAAACCAGATTTGGCTGCCCAGTATTTCCACGGATCTTCTAACTGGGGGGGGCAGATTTCTGTCCAGTTGGCCCCCACCTGTGGGCCCCCGGGGTTTGGCCCAGGTCCTCCCTGCTGCTGGGACCCCCCCTCACTAGGGGGTGAAGGAAGCTGCTAAATCATTGATTTCAGATTTTAGGTTGCTGCTGATGGAGCGGGGTACGCTCCAACACCCCCACCTTCCCACAGCAGCCGCGCAGTATTTAGGGTGAGCGCTGAAAAAACCCCCCGGTCGGGACCTGTCAGAGGAGGGAAAATGGCACATGGGCAGGGGCCAAAACTGACTGGGGGGAATTTCCCTATAAATTTGATTTGCCCCTCCCTCTAAATAGCGGGGAAAAAAGGCCCCCCTTTTTGGGGAACCGGTACGAGGGCCCCAATAGGGGGGCGACCCGAAATTTCATCCCCTGGGGGGATGCTAAAAATTTTCAGCTGTCACTACCCCAGCAAATCAGATGCTGTGGGCCATCTGCCCCAAATGACTCCGGGGGGGCTCCCTGCCTCCATCCCCCAACCTGTTTACTCCCACGGTGCTTCCCCGGGTCATCTCCCTTTTTTTTCCCCCTCATCCCAAATTACCCCCCCCGGGCTGCTCCGGGCTCCCCTTCCTTGTCAGGGGGGTAAAAAATCCACATTTCCCCCGCCCAATGTTTTTGCTCCAATGTCCTCCCCTCCTTCCCCCTCCATTTCAGTCCACCCCGGACTCATTTTGGCCCGCGAGATGTAGTCCCCACGCCCTCCAGCCCCCTGCCCAGACAGTTTTTTCAGCATTTTGTTCCAGGACAGGGAAACAGTGGAATGACGTTTTTTATCCCGTATTCCGGGCGACGGGGACAAATAACGTCGCCCCCCTCGAAGGGCCTCAACAAACGGCGGGTGTCACGCATGAGCTCCCATTTGGTTGAAAATCAAAGTTACACAGGGGAGAACTCCTGTCCCCCGGGACCCAATCAAAAAATCGTTAAGGGCCCTTTCCCTGTTTATACAGTCGTCCCAAAATGTGTAAGCTGGAATTCCAACGGCGGTTTTTTGGGAAAAAATCGCATATCAGCGTGTGTTGGGGGAAAGGGCCCTTCTTCCACTGCAACTCGAGGAGGGGGGTTTCCCGGCTTTTTAAGAAAAGGATGAAGTGCATGCACAGTTTCCTGGGGCCCTTTTCAGAATCTTCAAAAAACGGGGAAACATCAGGAAACCCTTTTTACAAAAAAAATTGAACCCCGTTCGCCATGCAGGGCGATGGGGCCATCCCTTCGGTTTCAGCGCGGACCCCCATGTTCATCCCTTTCCGTCACCATGGTTCCCATTTGCAGTTGGGGGGGGGAAAAACAAAAAATCGATTTCTTGTGCATGACGGGGAAATTCCCCCCCTGGGGTGACTTCGTTCGCCAAAGGGAAGCCAGGGGTAGGAAAATGCTTTACAAATGCTGGCCCTACAATGTGGTTTGATTTGGGGCAGTACTTGTGGAGGGTGAGATTGTGGTGGGGAGGAGGACGGAATTGGGGCAGGGCCCCCAGTTTTTACAACCCTGGGGGAGAAAGCGCCTCTCCTTTTTCCCAAATTGTTGGGGGCCGGGCAGGAAAACACATTTACCCAGTAGGCCAAAAGAACAAGTAAATTGGGCCCTGTCGTAGTTACAGCTCCAGACGTCCGCGCCGCCGTGGGACCTTGGAACAAACCCTAAGCTCAAGGATGGCCCACCTTCTGTTCTACTTTTTAAAGAAGTGCTGGTACTGCCTTTTTGGAAAAAAAATTACGGGTTTGGAAAATCTCCATCTCGGTTTGGCAAAAGGGGCCCTTAAATTCCTGAAAGGTCATAGTCCACCATTTGGGAAAAGGGGGGGGGGACTCAGAAACCAAAAAACTTTGGGCAGGGCACGGCACTTCGCACCCTTTGGATGGTTGGACGCATATGGGGTTTTCTCTTTGAATCGCCTGCTTTAACGACCCGCTGGGGCCATGAGTAGCGAGGGCAGGGAGTATCTGGACCCGGGAAAATGAGGCAAAGAGGAAACAGCTCCCTTCTGCAGAGGTGGGGGGAGCCTTTACTGACTGCCAAAGGAAGCGGGGCCACTGGGCGCTGGGCTGTTGCTGCGGCGGGGGAGGAAAGGATCACCACATCTTTAGGGCCCCCGTTTCCCCCCAGGGCCCCCGGATTTTGCGCTGCATGTGGGTTTACGCAGGGGCCCTGGTGCCAAAATTTTTTTCCCCGGGGCCCGCTTTTACTTTTGCCTACAATTTTTAGAAAAAACCCATATTTGCTCCCGGTTTTAGCAAAGAATTCCACAACGCCGAAATATCGGGTTTTACTGCCAACGTCCCCACTGAGTGACTATACCGCCACGCCCCCGCGACCCCTGTGCCCTACTTTCTTGGACCAGAGGAGCGGGTTTTTTAACCCCCCTGGCCCCTTGGCTCCTAAACCCCACACTGCTGATTTTCCCCGCTAACTCACGGGCCCCACAAAACCCCTTGGGTGCCCGCGCCAAAGCGCAAGCTGACGCCCCTTCTCCATGACGATGTTTAAGCCCTTTCCCCTTTACCCGGTCCCCAAATTTCGGTCGGGAAAATCATATCAAATTTTTGTTTATCGTCACTGGGGTTTTCATCACCATTTGGTATGCAGAGGCTGACCCCTTCCCCAAAAATACCCCCATGCCACTCTCCACATCATACTTTTCCGCCTTTCTGCAAGAACAGGGGATATTGGCCCCAAATTTTTTTGCGCCCAAAAAGCGCTGAAAAACCCCCCTCAATTTTTCAACCCGGCTATTTTTAGTGGGCTGACCCCGACCCACATAGTAAAATCTCTGGGTAGGGAACCGCATGGGGCAGAGGCGGGGGAGGCAGGGTTTAGGGCCGCTGACCCGCTCCCGGGCCATGCCCCAAATAAGGGTTGTGTCTGACTTTCCCAAATGATCTTGGCTGGGGGGGGTCAGGGTGTCAACGGGAGGGGGGGATGACCTAGTCAACCAAACAAGAACCCTTGGGTTGCTGGTTTAGCACCCCGGCCGCTAAAGACAGCGGGGATTGGGCCTCACCGGGTGACCCTGCTGCGACGTTTCCCCCTTTCTGTGGGGTTTCGACCTTTGGGGCCCGCTCCAGGAATGTTTTTGCCACTGCCACCCCCCAGGGTGGGGGCCTGCCACCTCTCTGTCTGACATATGTTTGTTCTAAAATGAAAAGACACTTTTTAATGAAGATATCCGGGATATTTATAAATACACACCCTGTTTTTTAAATCCAAAAGAAAAAAACTAACAAGCTTGGGTTAACCCCCCATAAAAAATTGCGCTCCACAAATGGCCCGGAAAAATTTACTTGTATGTGCCGTTTAAAAACACTGTGTATTTTACTGAATATAAAGCCAAACAGGCTTAATTAACCTTCGGATATGAATTATGCTACAGGCAAAATTCTTCTTTGGCGGTGAAAAAGAACGTTTCTTTTAAAATAAGTACAGCTGCAGAAAAAATACTTAGTTAACCCTTGGATGTAAATTGCGCAAAAGAAATGTGCTGCCAAAAATTACCAGCTTTGTAGCGTGTTAAAATGACGTGTAAATTTTCGGTACACAACCCAAAAGAAAAACTTGTAATTAACCTTCGGTTATGAATTATGCTACAGGTAAATGTCTTTTTGGCGGTGAAAAAGAGGTTTCTTTTAGTGACCACAAACAGCAGAACAACTTAATAACCTTGGATGTAAATTGCGCAAAAGAATTGAGCAACCAAAAATTACCAGCTTTGTAGCGGGTTAAAATGGCTGTATTTTACGGTACAAACAACAAAAAACTTGTAATTAACCTTCGGTTATGAATTATGCTACAGGTAAAATGTCTTTTTTTGGCGGTGAAAAAGAAGGTTTCTTTTACTGACCACAACAGCAGAACAACGCTTAATTAACCCCTGGATGTAAATTGCGCAAAATAAATATGCTGCCAACAATTACCAGCTTTGTAGCGTGTAAAAATGGCGTGTATTTGAATACCACAAACAACAGAAAAACTTGTAATTTATTAACCTTCCGGTTATGAATTATGCCTAACAGGTAAAATGGCGTGTATTTTACGGTACACAACAACAGAAAAACTTGTAATTAATTAACCTTCGGTTATGAATTATGCTACAGGCAAAATGTCTTTTTTGGCGGTGAAAAATAAGGTTTCTTTTAGTGACCACAACAGCAGAACAACGCTTAATTAACCCCTGGATGTAAATTGCGCAAAAGAAATAAGCAACCAAAAATGAAGTGGTATTTGGATTGAAAAACGCTGTTTTTTTAAATGAATTTAACAGGAACAGGCTTAGATAACCCTTGGATATGCAATGTGCTGTGAGCAGATAGCATTAAAATGTATATGCAGCTGCATTGGACTCACACTGGACTTCGGTTCCAATACCCCAAAAAAATCAGAATTAGAACGTAAGAGAAGCAGTCTCTGAGACAAGCTGTGACACCCCCCAAAAATCGCTGTATAAAAATGAGTTCTTTAGTAAGAGATATCATAAGCAGCCGTGGCAGCACCTTCCCTAATCAGTACAGTGAGAGCGGTATGAGCTCCCAGCGTCGCGCCCAGACTTATATAGTGCGGTGACGTCACAGAATCCCGCCGGTCTCTGTTTGTGCTTCATCTCTGCATATGTCATGTAGGCTATACCCTTCTTCCTTCCAGAGTTCTTTGATCCATGTAATGCCATGTGCTCACAGCCATTTTGTCTATCAAAAGCACACTTCATTCACCCGAAGTACCCCAAACTTCGACTTTGTTCAGAATCGAAGTCTTCCTGAAATTCTAAACGAATTCCACTTCGTTAGAATCAATTCGCCCATTTCTAATTATCCTTTATTGTGTCGATTAAATTAAAGAGCTTAGTAACATCTGCAAAGACTGATATTCTGTTGTGCAATCCTTGTGTAAGGTCATTAATGAATATATTAAAGAGGATACGGCCCAATACTGATCCCTGTGGTATCCCAATAGTTACAGGAATCTAGTCCGAGTATGTACCATTGATCACCACCCTTTGTTTTCTATCACTGAGCCAGTTATTTACCCACTTGCAAACATTTTCCCCCAGTCCAAGCATTCTCATTTTACTTACCAACCTTTTATGTGGTGCAGTATCAAATGCTTTAGAAAAATCTAAATATATGACATTCATTGCCTCACGCCAATCCAATTTAGAACTAACCTTTAATTACCCCATATTAAAAAGGTAAAAAACCAAAGTGACTACAACAGACAATCATAGTTGACGCGTTTCAGGTCAGACTTTTGACACTTAATTCTAACATAGTAACCTAAATCGTAACCTCTTCATAGAAGCTGATGAGATTAATTTGACAGGACTAATCCTTCATAAACTCATGCTGGAACGGAGTTATATATTTATTTTCAGTAGGATACTCCAGTATAGCAGAAAACTCAGTGGCTATAGAGCTTTTATGTAGATCATGTACAACTCAATTGTCAGTGTAAACTCTGCTCATACTTTTGTCTAATTACAGTGGGAAAACACATTGGGCAGATTTATTAAAGAGGTTTTCCAACCTGTTTCACAGAGCCTGCTCTATAACTTAGCTTCAAATCCCCCTTCCTGGGGGTGGTTCTACGGCCTTGACTGGCATTTCAGTTCTGCTAGTCCTAGCTGAGCTTCTTAGAGAGACATTGGTGGGGGAGGGGGGGGGGTTAACAATAGGACCCAAGGCAGTTAAAGTTTGTAATTAAGAAAGTTAAACTTCTGTGCTGCTGATAAGACAAAGCAAGCAGTTACACTATCCCGGCCAGGGTTGCTGGAGCAGAGAGAGGTGGTCAGAGAAACTTGCGTGCACGAACAGGAGATAACTGATCTAGCTCTGAAATGACGCAAAAATCAGAACAGCAATATAAATAATAATAATAATAATAATAATAATAACCTTTATTTATTATTGTACTTGGTAATAGTTTTTATTTACCTTTGCCTACATGCAAAGGTCAGTTCCAAAGCCTCAATAGCATTGAATAATCCATCGTCTATTTCATTAGTATTACTTCATGTAGTGTTATGTACAGTATAGCCCAGTGACTAAGGATTGTTTATGTATACCCCGTGACCACACATCAATTATGTGTATTCCGCTGTCTATAAGCTGGCTTATTCAAGCATTATTATCTCGGATCATGAACCACTCTCGGCCTAGTTTGTTGAGGGTGGGGGTGACAGGTTATCTCCAAACTGCAACTTTTGACATGGGGCCTGAAGTTTCATCTACTTCAAAGAATGACAGACCAGGGTCTGTCCATCAAACCTTATCATCCCTCCAAACCACATCACAATGGGTCAATCAAGGGACACATTACAATTAGATAAACCTTGCCCTGCCCCTCATCACCTATTCAGCCAGTCAGAGGCCAAAAAATTATTCTAATGAACTGATGGGCAGCTCTGAAACCTAAACCTAAAAAAATATGGTTTCAATAGACAACTGGGTTCACAGCATGGGGTTCAATCATCAACTAAGCTGCGTTCCATTTCTTCCTTGCCCCAGGGCAAAAGATAATCTATATTGTAAGTGTTAGGTGTTTATTGCAATTTCTCCCTTTTTATTTAATAACTGTATTGCGTGTATGTATGTCACCTTATTTTATCTTATTTTTTTATTCTGTAAGCACTGAACCTTTCTTTCTATTACCGTAAGTTTGGTCCTTGTATGCTCTAAAATTCCACAGCCTTCATTATAGTGTTAAACCCTGTGACTGCTGGAGAGCAGTGTTTCATTATAGTGCTTTAACTCTACAAATGCCATTGAATGACAGGTCCTTCCCTCTGATTTTTTTTATTATTGAGGAAGGTGGTGGCAGCATATATTTTGTAGTGCCTTGACTGTGATGTATGGTCAATTTGCCACCTGAGTGGAGGGTGGGTGCAAATAAGACTGAGTGAAAATAAATGAACCCCTTTACAGTGATCGGCACTTGATAAGACACTTCATTACTATGTCTAAAAAGGGTTAAAGGAGTTTTCTCACTACAACAATTAGCTTTTATCATATAGGGACAGGTAATTGAAGACTTTTTCTAAATACATTGCTTTTTTGATATTGTCCTGGTCATAAGAGAGTTTTTATCTGCTGTGTGTGTGCACAAGTGTCTCTAGGTTACTGTCTATATCTCCCTTCCTGAATAAACAGAGAGAATAGAGTGACCCCACCATGGTGGGACAAAGCAGAGGAGCAGAGACTTCTCTAACAAGATTACAATAATTACTTTTGAAAAGCACATGTTTTCAACCCTGGGAGTTTACTTTACTGATTAAATATCCAGCAGTCATCTCACTGTAACAGGCCCAGCTAGGAATATTAGAGCTGATATACTAATCACTGCTATAGAACCACCCACAGTCTGACCAGGCAGTGTGAAGCTGAAGCTGCCTGTGACACTCTGTGAAACACTTTCACTCCAGGTATATGTCAATACATTGGTTAGAAAACAATGAGAGTTTCCATCATTCTGGACATTTTGGTCAACATATAACCTTTTTTATAGGAACATCTCACAGGAAGATTGCCACCTGTATTGACATGGAGTGACAGTTTTTTAATCCTTCTTTGGACATTTTATTAAAGTATTACTAATGAAATATAAGTTGTTATATTGAGTGGTCCTGAGTCTGTGGGATTGTTATTTGAAGCTTTCAACTGGCACCAGACAAGTGAAATTGTGAGGAATGCAGGGTTGTACTGTACTAGACTTCTGAGAAATGTGACCCGACATGATAACCTTTGCTCCCCATCCTCAACAACAACCCCTGGGTGCCCATAACCCTGTTGCATTTCACCAGTTCTCCTACCTTGGACCATTTTTTGTAGGTACTAACCTCTGAGTACTGGGAAACCAAGATGACAACAAAAGACCTCTTGTTTTAGAGATGCTGTGACCCAGACATCTATTCATCATAATTTGGCTCTCGTCAGTCACTTACATCCTTACTCTCGCCCTTGTTTCCTGCTTTGAACAAATCAATTTCAAAAATTGACTGTTCCCTTTCTGCCTTATATCTCCCACCCTTGGGCAGATGTCATTTCAGTAAATGAAATTCACTTCCCTTGTGGCTGTGGTTTTTATGTTATTGCTCATTGGTGTTATAAGCCAAAAAATATAAATAAAAATAAAAGCAATAAGGCAACAATAACTCAGTCTCAGATGTTCTCTAAATACTTTTAACTTTGTAGGGCTTCATACGTATTTCACATGTACAAGCCTGAACTATCTTTTTTACTACATTTTTTCAAATGTAAGTTGGTACTTTGCTTAACTACATATAGAATACCTATGTGAACCAGGGGCGTAGCGAAAGATTCATGGGCCCAGGTGCAAAACTTAAGCTTAGGGCCCTTCTACTCCCAGACAACAGCTGTGGACCCCTACTTTTCAACAATAGCTTCCCTACTTGACATGACGGATGTCTGCGGTGTAGTGCGCTGCAGAAAATTATTTCTACTTTAAGGGATTGTCCAATAGGAGAAAATGAGGCCAAAGAAAACCAAGTTATACAGCCAAAGTGTCTGTTCCCTCTTGCCCCCCCCTCCCCTAAAAAAATGTGGTGGGGTGAACAGGAAAAAAATGCAATTGTGCCTTTTGTTTTATGGGTTTAGTTTTTGTTGGTGTTTATGTTGAACAGCTTAACCCCTTAACGACTTTGGACATATGAGTAGTATGGTAAGGGACTTTGTAGTGGGTTCACAGCACCATACCGTGCTGTTTAACACCTTAGACACCAGGGCAAAGATGTCCACAGCGTCTAAATCAATGAGAAACGGTGCTGCACACTATTCCCCACTTTGATTGGGGTACCCTCGGCGAAATCACGGGGTCCTGGACGCGGTATGGCAGCTAGAAGCTATGAACAGTGTATCCTGGCCACTTAGCCTCAGCCGCTGCCTGCACCGTGAAGGCGGCAGCTGTTATCACTGCATTGCTGGGTCTATGTGACCTAGTGATGAAGCCGAGTTGCGAGGGAGACCTGTGGGCCTCCTGGATCAGGGCCCGGTCGCAAGTGCAACCACTGTAGCTACGCCACTGGTGTGAACCATGGGCCTGACTATAGCCATAGCGACTTTTATGGGGCATTGAGGTTGAGGGGGCCCACTCAGGTTCAAGAACAATGTTCCTTTTTGTAGGGAACAAGTAGTTGAAGGTTTTCTGCTCTCCAGCACTGCTATGTGGGTTCCCCGATATATGGTGGTATTATTTACTTTATATGTTTAATTATTGCTACTTATGAAGCTGTTTTAGTTTATTGTCATTAGGTGGTGGGGCTCCATCTCATTTTGCTATGAGGCCCTATAAATTCTAGCTATTCCTCTGGTGTAAACCAAACCTTAAACATTAGAAAGAAAACATGAATCAATGACCCCAAAAAGTTGAAACCAGAAGTCTGCATACACTATATAAAAAGACAAATATGCATGTTTTTTTCACTATCTGACATTGAATCATAATAAAACTTACCCGTTTTAGGTCAATTAGTATTAACAAAATTATTTATATTTGACAAACGCCAGAATAATGAGAGAGAGAGATAATTTTTAAGTATTTTTTTTATTACTTTCTGAAAATTCAAAAGTTTACATACACTTTGATTTCTATGCCTTTAAACAATTTGGGACAGCACATATGATGATGTCATATCTACAGAAGCTTCTAATAGGCTTTTTGGCAACATCTGAGTTAATAAGAGATGGGACTGTCCAGCCATCATACCGCTCAGGAAGGAGACGGGTTCTGTGTCTCAGAGATGAACTTGCTTTGGTCCGACATGTGCATATCAACCCAAGAACAAAAGCAAAAGACCTTGTGAAGATGCTGGCAGAAGCTGGTAAGATTGTGTCATTATCCACAGTGAAACAAATACTGTATCAACATGGGCTGAAAGGCCACTCTGCCAGGAAGAAGCCATTACTCCAAAAGAAACATATAAAAGTCAGATTAATGTTTGCAAATGCACACAGGAACAAAGACCTACATTTTTGGAGACGTCCTGTGGTCTGACGAAACTAAAATTGAACTGTTTGGCCATAATGACCATTGTTATGTTTGGAGGAAAAAAGGAGAAGCTTGGAAGCCTAAGAACACCATCCCAACTGTGAAACACGGGGGTGGCAGCATCATGTTGTGGGGTTGTTTTGCTGCAGGAGGGACTCGTGCACTTCACATAATAGATGGCATCATGAGGAAAGAAGATTATGTGGCAATACTGAAGCAACATCTCAAAACATCAGCCAGTAAGTTAAAGGTTGAAAAGAAATGGGTTTTCCAAATGATCAATAACCAGAAGCATTCTGGAAAACTGGTTACAAAGCAGCTTAAGGATAACCAAGTCAATGTTTTGGAGTGGCCATCACAAAGCCCTGATCTCAATCCTATTGAAAATTTATGGGAAAAACTGAAAAGGCAGGTGTGCGCAAGGCGACCTGCAACCATGGTTCAGTTACACCAGTTCTGTCAGGAGGAATGGGCCAAAATTCCTACCAACTATTGTGAGAAGTTTGTGGAAGGATATCCAAAATGTTTCACCCAAGTCATACAGTTTAAGGGCAATGCTACCAAATACTAATGAAATGTATGGGAAAATTTGACTTTGCAGAAAGTAGTAAATATACCTTAAAAATATATCTTATTATTCTAGCATTTGGCAAATATAAATAATCTTGGTTCCTAATTGACCTAAAACAGGTAAGATTTATTCTGATTTCATATCAGATAGTGAGAAAAACATGCATATGTGTCTTTTTACATAGTGTATGTAAACTTCTGGTTTCAACTGTAAGCCTTAGAACCTGAGACACTGAAACTTCACTTCCAAAATCTTGACATCAAAAGATATATACGGGGCCCTGTGAATTTAACTTCAATTACATCTTCTTAACATACTTTCCTCCTCAACTGCTTGAGGGCCCCAAGAGGATTGCTTTTGCAAGTCAGTGCAAGCCACTACATAAATGTAAAAGTTAAGTGGCATTCCCTGTGCTTATGTTATTTATACCCCTATGGAGAAAAAGGTAAAGGTACTAGTTGGTTGGAAAAGGTAAAATATCATATATATATATATATAGAGAGAGAGAGAGAGAGATAGAGATAGAGATATTTATATATTTATATATTATATATATATATATTTATATATATTTATATATATACAGTCATATGAAAAAGTTTGGGCACCCCTATTAATCTAAATCATTTTTAGTTCTAAAAATGTAGGTATTTGAAACAGCCATTTCAATTTAAATATATCTAATAACTAATATTGCACATTTTTTGTTATTACAATAAACCTCATTTCACTCCGGAAATATTACTTTGTCCATCAGTTATTAGATATATAAAATTGAAATGGCTGTTGTAAACACCCAAATATTTATAACTAAAAATGATTAATATTAATAGGGGTGCCCAAACTTTTTCATATGACTGTTATATATATATTTAAATATATATAATATAAAATAAAATATATATATATATAATAAAATATATTATATAATATATATATTTTTATATAATTTTATATATATAATATATATATATAATTTATATTATTATAGAGTACTTTAGACCTCTCCTTAAATAAATGCAGAGAGAAAGAGAGAGATAAACAAGGCACATTATTATGACCACCCTACTTTCATCATCAGCAGTGAGTAGCTCATTAAGAAAGTCAAGTGTCATGAACTGTCTTAGTGGTGTGATAGGCTGTGCACACACATGTCCTTCATCACTACCATGGCTTAAAGAAAAAATTTATTAGAATTTCAAAACAGGGATTATTATTGGTTTCCGGGCCAAAGATGGTGATATTTCTGACACTGCACAGTTTGTGAGCTGTTCGTGTTCAGCTGTGCTGAACGTTGATTGTGAGTGGACAAGTGCCGCCATTGCTAATATGTGTTGTGGAAACTGCAGAGCTACGTGCTATTGATGGCAGAGGTGAAATATGGCTATAAAGATACATGAGGGCAGCCTGACGGGCTACAGAGCAGCTCATCAACAAAATGAACCAAGGGGCTACAAGATGTGTCTAAAACAACAGTTTAGTGAACCCTACTTGCATATGGGACTCTGAAGCAGACGGATGGTCAGTGCACCTTTGATAACCAAGTTACATAGGCAGAAAAGGCTTCAATTGTCATAGTACTATCCGAATTGGACCTCTGCTGAAGAACATCAGAGAACAAATCTTGCAACCACTGCTGAAAGAACACAAGCTGGTGGTGGCAGCATTATAACCTGGATAATTGTTTTGTGCATTTTCTGGGCCCACTTTCAACCAAATTGGGTATGAATCCATGCTTTCAGATCACATACACTCCTTCATGCCGATTTTCTTCCCTAGTGTGGATTGGATTTTCCAACAAGACAATGTGACATGTCACAAAATATCTGACATTGGTTGAAAGAACAGGACCAAGACTTCTAATTCCTCAGACGTGAATCCAAATAGGCATCTGTGGGACCACTTTGATCATTATGTATGCTCTATAGATCCTTCCCATGTACCCTCAAGCAGCTGTGGGATCACGGCTCCAGATACCTGTGGCACCCTACCAGGACCTTATTGAGTCACTCACAGCATTTACTATGGATACTAGCAACTAACAAGTTGTGGTAGGAAAGAAATGTATACATTTACACTTGTGCCAATGAAAATTATATTGTTGAGCATCTAGGTTATAAAGTTGCAAGAAGGATTATAACACATTTGCATTCCTCTCCAACAATTATGGAAAAAAAAATAATTTTGGCTTACAATTGTTTATTTTTAACTTTTTTTTTTTTTATAAAGAAATATATTTATATATCTATCTGCTTGCAACTTTATAACTTGCTGAAGATGCTGAACAATGATATTTTCACTGGCACGGGTATAAATGTATACATTTCTTTCCTACCACAACTTGTTAGCATGCTTTGTCCTGCATGTGCCATTTGACTCCTTATGGAAGAGTCAGATTTCTATGCATCCATCAAACTACAACATTGTAGTGTCAGGAGACCAGCAATGCTAGCAGCCTGCCCATCCATGACTGGATTTCAGAGCATTTTTTTCCCAGTAGACTGAGTGGCTAGCCTAAAGGTACATTCCAGGCAATCTGTTTAGGACACAAGCCCTTTTGTATGCTGTGTTTCTCACCCATTCCCCAGTATCACTGTAACCTCCATTACCACTAAGAGGCCTTTCAAGTACCAGCTTGTATGGTATCACTTTTCTGAAAATACTGGCCTAGAACTGTATGAATTCAAATACATGTAAAAAGATATGGCAGCAAAAAAGCCAAACATAACAATTAATGTGTCAAAAAGTCCAAAGCACATTTTGCAATGTAGATCATGTTACAGCTGATGTCAAAACCAACACATTGCTTATCTAATAAAACTGGGCTGTCATTTATCTGCAGGCTTATGAACGCCTAGCTGAACAGAAATGCAATTTACTTCCAGTGGCTCTCATCCTATATTATTATCAGTTCACCTACCTATAAACTTGTTATCTACCGCAAATCTTTTCTTGCTACCGAGTTAATTGCTGTGACATCACAAGGAAATGATGAGCATTCCTTGGATTAAAGTGCAAAGGATTTTCTGTAGCTTAGATTTGCTTCCTGTCCTCAACATGGAGCATTACTGAGGTGGCACACCTATAATTATAAAGGCTTTAACTAGGCAGGTCACACCTGTTTTTTCAATGTTTACTATAGATTTTCACAAAACAATTTACATTTTAGATATGAAAAGCATTTACCCATTTATAATCACTATATTTTCTCTGAGAGAAGGGGAACATCTCTCCATATGGAGAACACCAGTTAAGGTGTGTAGTATTTTTATTGCCTTTTAGCCAACTACTAAGCATCTGCATATCACAAGGCATTATGGGAAAGGAGCTGGAAAGCTCACTGCGCCCTCTATTGGTTGTAACAAATCCTCAATTTACTTCTGATTCACTGAATCTTTGAGAAGCAAAAAGGAATATTAGTCAAGCCAATATCGCTCATCTACATACGACCGTTTCGGGGTTTTGCTCCTCATCAGTGTAGAGCAGAGCGATACTGGCTTGACTGGGTGGGAGGCAATGAGTGTCTATTTTGCCGCAAAAATCAACTACACTGGTGGACCCCAAGAATCAACATACTGGTGGGCCCCAGACAGCCCAGTTCGACACTGATGACTACTGTCATGGAAGGTATGTGGTATAAAAGTAAATCGCCAAGAATGTTTTGGGTGCAAAATCTGCAGGGTCACATCACCGCTGGCAAAAAAACCTTCATGATGTTCTAGACCAGTTGAAAAAAAATTACTAAAGCAAAAAAAGACATTAACCAATGTTTGTTTTACTTTTTCTCATTCTCATACGTGATCAGTCTGTTATTTTCCTGTCTAGTGTTTGGCTGTGATTACATGTGTGTATAATAAGGGCGGTGGGGCTAAAGCAGAACAAATGATCAAAGGGACACATTTTTTGCAGAACACTTGTCTGGTGCTAAAAAGTGATTGACAAAACCAGTAACAATGCTCCCGTGGATTTGTGGAGGTTTAGAGTTCCATGGAATTGGTGAGCAATTTTGTTGATTTGGTAAAAAAAAAATAAAAAATTTCCTGAAGTTACATTTTAAAGAGCTTGGCTGGTTGTAAATATAAACATTTTAGTGGGCAAGGGAAGGGATTTAATAAGAAAAAAAGACTCATCTTTCCAAACGGCTGCATTACAGCACTGAGCTGCTGTCCCAGGGTGTCCGCCGATGACGACACAATCAGCGGCATATGACCCTGCAGCTAATCACAAACTTCAGCAGTCACGTACTGTTAGAACTGGAAGAGACAGCTGAGGCCACAGAAAACCTGCAGGGTCATGTTAACAGTGAACCTGACACCATTGGCTGGTTCCAGAGCTCAGCGGTGGAATGGAGCTGGTTGGACAGGTGAGTCTTTTTTTTTCTTCTATTTTCAGCTCCTCCATGGTGTCACTAAAATATGTGTTTTTTTAAAAAATCTGACAACCCCTTTAAATCATATCTGTACAACGTATGGTCTGTGTGCCACTTGCAACCTCCTAAACGTGTTCTGTCTGATCATAACAGATGTAAGAATGGCATGGCCACAGTGAATGGAGAAGACTGCACAGCACTAATTCATTTTTTATGTGAGTTCCTAATACAGTTAAGTGCACTTGCTCTGCTGTATTCGGAGCTCACATAAAAATGTGAGTTTCGTTCTCTGTGGTTGGACTATTAGGAGATTCCTTAACCCATGTTAGCAAAGCCAGCTGTGCTGCAGAACTGATTCCATCTGAAAGCAGCAGATTACCCTGAGATGATCACACAGTCTCTTCCATAACCAACCCTTCTTCCCAGAACAAACGACAACACAGACATATTCTTGGTGGGTGAGAATCGATCACAGCTTTATTAACAATTTTGAAACTTTGATCCTAAATCATAACGTCACGTCTTCGTATGTAACTCCACTAGAGATGGGCAAATCGATTCTAACGAAGTGGAATTCGTTTAGGATTTCAGGGAAACTTCGGTTCTGAACGAAGTCGAAGTTTGGGGTACTTCGGGGTGAACGAATGTGTGCTTTTGATTGATAAAATGGCTGCGGAAACATGGCGCTACATGGGGCAAAGCACTCTGGGAGGAAGAAGGGCATAGCCTGCATGACATGTGCAGAGGTGAAGCCAATCAGAGACCGGGCGGGTTCTGTGACGTCACCGCACTATATAAGTCCGGGTGCGACGTGGGAGCTCACACTCCTCTCACTGTACTGAGTGGGGGAAGGTGCTGCTGCAGCTGATTGTGATAGCTTTATGAAGAACTGATTTTTATACAGCGATTTTTGTGGGGTGTCTCAGCTTGTCTCAGAGACTGTTCTCTTACGTCTATTTCTGATTTTTTTGGGTATTGGATCTGAAGTCCAGTGTGGTCCACTGCAGCTGCATATACATTTTAAATGCTATCTGCTACAGAACATTGAATTTTCCAAGGGGGATCTAAGCCAGTTCCTGTTGTATTCATTTAAAGAAACAGCGTTTTTACAATAAAATCCACTTCATTTTTGGCTGCTCAATTCTTTTGCGCAAATTATATCCAGGGGTTAATTAAGCGTTGTTTTTCTGCTAAGGTGACTCCAAGAAACCGTCTTTTTCACCGCCAAAAAATAAAATTTTCCCGTAGCATTTAAATTCACAAAACGAAGGTTAATTACAATTTTTTCTCTTGTTGTGTAGCATATAATTTACGCAATTGTAACACGCTACAAAGCTAGTAGTTTTTGGTGCTCAATTCTTTTGTGCAATTTACATCCAAGGGTTAATAAAGCGTTGCTTTTCTGCTGTGGTGATTCCAAGAAACTGTCTTTTTCTCAGGCAAAAAATAAAATTTTCCTGTAGCATAATTCACAAGCGAATTTAAAATTAAATTTTTTCTTGTTTGTGGTAAAAAATACGCCATTGTAACACCTACAAAGTAGGGGTTTGGGCTGCTCAATTCTTTTGCGAAATTTACATCCAGGGTTAATTAAGGTTTTTTTCTGCTTTTGGGGACTAAAGAAACCGTTTTTTCATCGCAAAAAAATAAAATTTTTCCTGTGCATAATTACAGAAAAGGTTTAATTAAAATTTTTTCTCTGTTGGAACTAAAAAATAGCCTTTGTAACACGCTACAAAGCTAGTAGTTTGGGGTCTAAATTTCTTTGCACAATTTAATGGGGGTTAATTAAAAATTTTTTTTCTGCTGTGGTGACCCCAAGAAACTGCTTTTTCCCCGGGAAAAAAATAAAATTTTCCGTGCATAATTCAAAACAAAGGTTAATTACAATTTTTTCTCTTTTGTGTACGTAAAAAATACGCTTTGTAAACGCAAAAAAAATAGTAGTTTGGGGCTGCAATTCTTTTCCCAAAATTTTACTCGGGGTTAAATTTAAAGTTTTGTTTTTTTGTGTGGTGACCAAAAAAAAACCCGTCTTTTTCATGAAAAAAAAAAAAAAATTTTTCCCTGTGATAATTCAAAAGCGAAGGTTAATTACAATTTTTTCTTGTTGTGTAGCGTAAAAAAAAACCATTTAATCCCTACAAAGCTGTATTTTGTGGCTGCTCAATTCTTTTGTGCAATTTCTCAGGGGTTTTTTAAGGTTGTTTTTCTGCTGTGGTGCCCCAAAACTGTCTTTTTCCCGGGCAAAAAATAAAATTTTCCTGAGCTTAATTCACAAGGGAGGTTTAATTACAATTTTTTCTTGTTGTGTA
Organism: Phyllomedusa bahiana; assembly: GCA_025379985.1. NCBI lineage: Eukaryota > Metazoa > Chordata > Amphibia > Anura > Hylidae > Phyllomedusa > Phyllomedusa bahiana. Next base: position 45,584 of record JAODAL010017703.1, read on the forward strand.
GGTAAAAAAATACGCCATTGTAAACAAAAAGTATTTTGTTTGTGGTGCTCAATTTTTTGCGAAATTTTACATCCAGGGGTTATTAACGTTTTTTTTCTGCTGTGGTGACCCCAAAAAACCTCTTTTTCACCGCCAAAAAATTTTAAATTTTCCGTAGCTATTCAAACGAGGTTAATTAAAATTTTTTTTCTCTTGTGTAGCTAAAAAAACACGCCTTTGTAACACGCACAAAGTCTGTTTGGGTTTTTAATTCTTTTGGGCAATTTCTCCAAGGGTTAACTAAGTATTTTTCTGTAGCTGTACCAGTAAAAAAATTTTTTTTTTCATCGCCCAGAAAAATTTCTGGCTAATCATACCCAATTTAAAAAGCTGTTTGTGCTTTTACTTTCAGTAAAATACACAGAGTTTTAAAACGGCACATACAAGTCAATTTTTCCTCCATTTGGGGACACTTTTGCCCAAAGGGCTTACCAAAGCTTGTTAGGGGGTTTTTTGGGAGTCAAATAAGGGTGGTATTTATATTACAGATTTTTCATCAAACTTGTTGTACTTTTAAAAACAAACTATTTAGACAAAAGGTGGCAGGCTCTTCATGCGGGGCAGAGCACAAAAATTCCGGGGACAGGGTGCAGCAAAAAGGGAAATGAGCAGGGGTCAATGGGTGAGGCCAAAATGCGGTGTCATTAGCGGCCGTGGGGGTGATAGCAAAAAAGGGTTTTTGATTGGTTGACTGGGTCATACATTTCCCCCAGATGACATTGACAACCCCAGCCAAGAGTCGGTGGGAATTCAGACACAACCCTTAGTTGGCGGGCCCCGGGAGGGGGGTCAGCGGCCCCTCCCTGTCCTAACCCCGCCTTGCCCCACCCGGGTTTCCCCTCCCAGGATCTACTATGGGTCGGGGTCACGCCACTATATAGCGGGGTGAACAATTTGAGGAGGGCATCGCAGCTAGTGGCAGCAAGAAAGGGGGCCAATACCCCCTGTTTGCAATAGGGGGCAAAGTATAGATGGGAGAGGGGCAGGGGAGGTCATGTTTGAGGGGTCGCCTCTGCATACCAAGCCCGGTGTGAGGACACATGCGATGAAAACAAAATTTTATGATGAGTAGCCGACCGCACTTGGGACCGTTAAAGCAAGGGTTCTCACGTCAGGAGAAAGGCTCACTACGCTCGGGCAGCGGCGAGCCCGAAGGGGTTTTGTGGCCTTTTGTCAGAGGATAGCGGCAGTGGCGGGCGGGAGCCAGCGGGCCCCAGGGGGAAAAAAACCCCCTTCGAGGCCCCAAAAAAGTACGGGACGGGGCTCAGCGAGGAGCGCGGAGGTAAGTATTCAGTGTGGAGGTTTTGGGGGGAAAAATAGTATTTGGCGGGTTTTGGCGTTTTTTGCTAAGACACCGGAGGGGCCGAATTGGGTATATGTAAAATTTTAGGCAGAAAGTGAAGCGTGGCCAGGGAGCTAAAAATTTTGGGACCACGGCCTGGAAAACATCAGCGTACCATCCGGGGGCCTGGGGAAAAAAAACGTGGTCAGATGTGGTGGTCAATCCCGCCGCCGGGAGCAGCCCGCCATGGCCATTGCGCCCTCAGGCTCCACCCCCTTGCAGAAGGTACTGTTCTTTTGACTCATCTCCCCCTCCGAACTCCTGCTTCTCGCTACTCTGGCACCAGCAGTCGTTTTAGGGGCAATTGCAAAAGGCAAAAATATCGGCCCAAACCATCCCAAGTGCAGAAGCTGAGTGTTTCCCGTCCCAAAATTTTTGGTACTGCGCCCCCTTTCCCAAAAGTGGACTCTTGCACCATTCAAAAACTAATAGCTTGTGCCGAGCCGAGATGGAGATTCCAAGCCTAATTTCTTTTCCCAAAAGGCAAAACCAACTTCTAATATGTTAGAAAGAAAGTGGGCCAGTCCTTGAGCTTATCGGGTTTTTTCCAAGGTGCACGGGAGCGCGGACGTTGGGCTGTAACTGGGCAGGGCCGTAATGTCCTTTTTCGGCCCCCCTGGGTGAATGTGTTTTCCCGCCAGGCACACCCAAAAACTGGACAGGAGATGCGTTCTCCCCCCGTTTTCAAATGCGGTCCTGCGCCAATGTCCCTCCTCCTCCTCCCCACCCCCACCATTCCCTCTAAAGTACTGCTCCATCAAAAAAAAAAAGTGTAGGGTACAAAACGGTGTCACGCAGTTCTAAATGGTTGCCTCGGGGGAACGAAGTCCACAAGGGGGAAATTTTCCCCGTCATGCGCAAGAAAACGTTTTGTGGCTTTCTCCCGCCAATGCAAAACGGAACCTGGGGACGGGCAATGGGGAAATGGTGTCCGGGTACCCCAGGGGGAGGTCCATGCCCCTGCATGGCGCAAGGTTAATTGGGTTTGAAAAGGGTTTCCCGAAGTCTTTCCCCCGATTAAAGATTCTAAAAGGGGGAGGAAATGTGCATCCTTCATCCTTCCTGCAAAGCCGGAACACCCCCCTCGGTTGCCCAACGAAAGGCCCCCCCCAACAACCGATATCGATGTTTCCCCCCTTGGGAATTCCAGCTGCCATGTTGGACGGGCTGTATGAAAAGAGGAAGGCCATTAAACGTTTTTTTTTTATGATCCCCGGCGGAAGGGGACTTCCCCGTGTAACTTCGATGTACCGTGGCATAAAGGTGACACCTGCCGTTTGTTTAGGCCCTTCGGGAGGCACGTTATTTTCGTCGCCGGACACGGGATGAATAAGTCACCACTGCTTCATGTCCCGGAACAGTGCTGAAAAATTGTCTGGGGAGGGGGCTGGAGATGTGGCAATACATCTTGCGGCCCCATATCCGCTGGGGACTGAAATAGGGGGGAGGTATGGGCAAAGATGGGCTGGGGAAATGAGTGGATTTCTACCCCCGGTGACAAGAGAGGGGGGCAGGAGGCTGGAGGAGGTAGATAGATGAGAAGCGAGGGAGAGACCCGCAAGAAAAGTGGGAGTAAACGTGGGGATGGAGGAGGGACCCTCAGAGTCATTGTCAATGGCCCCCAGGGATTTTGATTTGCTGTAGTGACGCGAAGTCAGCTCCCCAGAGGGGACTTCTGGTCTCCACCCCTATTGGACCCTCGTACCGGGCCAAAATGGGAGCCTTTTTCCCCGTATTGAGAGGGGGGACAAAATCAAATATTGGGAAATCCTCCCTATCGTTGCGCTGCCTTGTCGGCATCGTCCCCTTGAAAGGGTTTGACCGGGGGGGTTTTTCAGCGCTCCGTACTCGTGGGGTAAGGAGCAGTACCACTCCTAGCAGCAACCCCAAGTCTAGTCACTGTGAGCAGTTCCTTCACCCCCTAGTGAGGAGTGCAGTCGTCAGCAGCAGCAGGACCTGGAGCAGACCCTGAACCAACAGGTGGTGGCCTACTTGGACAGCACTCTGCCACCCCAGTTAGAAGATCCGCTGGACTACTGGGCAGCCAAACTGGATGTGTGGCCGCAACTTGCCGAGTTTGCAGTGGAGAAGCTGTCCTGCCCGGCCCATAGTGTGGCATCAGAGCGGGTGTTCAGTGCGGCGGGGGCCATCATTACCCCAAGGAGAACCCGCTTGTCCACGGGAAATGTGGAACGACTGACCTTTGTCAAGATGAATCAGGCGTGGATCGGCCAGGATTTCCACACACCAATGCCTTAGGCGTCAGTCTGGGTTCAAACTACCTGCCTCAGCCACTATTCTGATGCCGCCACCCGCCTGATGCCACACATCTGCTGACAGTTTCTCCATCTGCCTACCACCATCTTTACCAGGGACTGGTATTGCCACCCACCTCAACAGTCTGTCATTGTGCCACTCTATGACCTCATGCTGCTGCTGCTGTTGCTGGTGCCGTGACATCCACACTGTGTCATTGTGCCACTCTCTGACCTCATGCTGCTGCTGTCGTGACCTCCACACTGTGTCATTGTGCCACTCTGTGGCCTACTACTGTTTTGCCACCTCCAGAATCTCATTGTGCCACTGTCTGACCTCATGCTGCTGTGGCTGCTGCTGCCGTAACCTCCACACTGTGTCATTGTGCCACTCTGTGGCCTACTCCTGTTTTAGCCAACTACAGTTTGTCACTGTGCCACTGCCTGACCTCATGCTGCTGCTACCGTTACCTCCACTCTCTGTCATTGTGCCACTCTGTGGCCTTCTCCTGCATGTGCCACCTACCTAATGCCATTGGTCCACTGCCGTTCCTCTTGCTCCTCCTTCAGTGACCTCCACACTGTGTCATTGTGCCACTCTGTGGTATACTACTGTTTTGCCACCTCCAGAACGTGATTGTGCCACTGCCTGACCTCATGCTGCTGCTGTGGCTGCTGTCGTGACCTCCACTCTCTGTCAGTGTGCCACTCTGTGGTCTACTCCTGTTTTAGCCACCTCCAGAATGTCATTCTGCCACTGCCTGACCTCATGCTGCTGCTGTCGTGACCTCCACACTGTGTCTTTGTCATGGCGGCCGCGGGCGCCGCTGCCCCTGCGGCCGTTCCCCTGCCTGCTGGGGCTTCGGCGCGGGCATCGCGGTCACCCGCGGCCACTCTCGCCCCCACGCCGGCTCACTTACCTGGCCCCGCTCCAGTGCACGCCGCTCCTGTCCGTCCCGGCCGTCGTGCGCATGCCCGCCCCCTAGCGCACGCGCGCGACGGCTGGTCTAGATTTAAAGGGCCAGTGTCCCGGTAATTGGCTTATTGCCGGGCACTGGTCCTATATAAGGTATACGCCCCCAGCACTCGTTGCCAGATTGTTGGTGTGCTTAGAGTGAGTTTGGAGTGTCTTAGAGTCCGTATTGCTTACCCGTGTACCAGTCCATTCCACTACGTTTCCTGACCTTGTCTGCTTGCCGCCTGCCCTGACCTTCTGCCCGTCTCTGACCACGAACCTCTGCCGCCTGCCCTGACCTTCTGCCTGTCCCCGACTACGCCTCTGGATTACGATTCTGTACCACGCAGTACCCCGGCCGCCTCCGCAAGCAAGTCACGTCAGGGGTAACGACCTGGTAGCCTCACGCCGCAGCAAGTCCATCCCGCTTTGCGGCGGGCTCTGGTGAAAACCGGGGGCTACTTAGATTCCGTTCCCTGGCGTGGCTTAAGTATCATCGCTTGCGGTGGTCCAGCGAATCCACCGAACCCTTACAGTACAATCTGGCCATGGATTCCGCCAGGGTACCTCTGCCTGAACTTCGGGACGTCACGACGGCCGTCGCCCAGCAGAGCCAGCGTATCGACCAGCTCGCGGCCATGATGCAGAACCTTGCGGCTCGTCTACCTCCGCCTGCGGCGGCTGCCGCCTCGCCAGCACCAGTCGCTCCTGCAGCCATGGCGCTACCTGCTCCTGCACCGGGACCTTCTCTGCATCTGCCGCTCCCCTCTCGCTATGATGGAGACCCCAAGAAGTGCAGAGGTTTCATCAGCCAATGCTCCATACACATCGAGATGCTGGGACATCAGTTTCCTACAGAACGGGCAAAAGTGGCCTTCATTATTAGCCTCCTAACTGGCGAAGCTCTGGCCTGGGCCACTCCGCTGTGGGACCGAGGAGATCCGCTAACGGCTAACCTGCAAGTCTTCCTCCAGGGGTTCCGAACTGTCTTTGAGGAACCTGGTCGCACCTCCTCTGCTGCCGCAGCTTTGCTCCGTCTCCGTCAGGGCGACTCCACGGTGGGACAGTACTCTGTGCAGTTCCGCACTTTAGCCTCGGAGTTAGACTGGAACAATGAGGCTCTGGTAGCAACTTTCTGGCAAGGTCTCTCGGGACGCATTAAAGACGAGCTCGCGGGTCGAGACCTGCCTTCCTCACTGGACGAATTGATTCGGTTGGCCACCCGGATCGATATCCGTTTTGCCGAAAGACAACAAGAGCTCCGCCTGCAACGCGAGCCTACCCGACCTCGCCGGCTACCTTTGTTAGGTCCTGTCTTTCAACGCCCGTCCCTTCCTCCACCAACGGTTCATGAGGACGAACCCATGCAGGTGGAAAGGGCACATCTGACCCAGGAGGAACGCTCACAGCGACGTCTGAGGCAATTGTGTTTCTACTGCGGCGGTTCCGGCCACTTCATTGGAGACTATCCGGGACTATCCCGGGAAACTCCCGCACCTAGGGCTCGCAGGAAAGGCAACCCTGGGTATCAGTGCGGCCTCTCCCCGTCTGACCATTCCAGTTCTTTTCGGAACTTCGCCGGACAGTACATTCCAGGCCACCGCCTTCCTGGACTCGGGGTCCGCTGGTAACTTTATTAGCCATGCACTGGTGTCTCAGTACCGGCTTCCAGTGACCCCCCTGCAGAAACCCATGTTCGTGTCCTATGTCAGTGGCGAATGCCTCAAGGATGCCATTCGGTTCTGCACTGCGCCCCTCACCTTGCAGATTGGCGCGCTTCATCAGGAAACAGTGAAACTACTCGTACTGCCTCGTTCCTCTTCTGAGATCCTTCTGGGCCTTCCCTGGCTACAAGAGCATGCGCCGACCCTAAACTGGAACACAGGCGAGATTCTTCGTTGGGGCCCGGCATGCCACTCACGATGCCTTCGGGCGCTCTGCCCAGCCCGTCGGTCTGCCTCTACTGAGCCTACGAAGTCTCTGCCAGGTCTGCCTGCTCCTTACCAGGACTTTTCCGATGTGTTTTCTGAAAGACAGGCTGAAACTCTGCCTCGCACCGGCCCTTCGATTGCCCTATAGACCTGCAACCCGGTACTACTCCGCCCCGAGGCAGAGTTTACCCGCTTTCCGTCCCGTAGACAAAGGCGATGTCCGACTACATTCAAGAGAATCTCCGCAAAGGCTTTATCCGCAAGTCGTCCTCGCCTGCGGGAGCCGGATTCTTCTTTGTAGAAAAGAAAGATGGAACCCTCCGGCCCTGTATCGATTATCGTGGCCTGAATAAAATAACCGTAAAGAATCGATACCCCCTGCCATTGATCTCGGAGCTATTTGACCGCCTTCGTGGTGCAAAAATTTTTTCTAAACTGGACCTCCGCGGTGCTTACAACCTGATTTGGGTCCGGAAAGGAGATGAGTGGAAAACAGCCTTTAACACCCGCGATGGCCACTTCGAATATCTCGTCATGCCATTTGGACTCTGCAACGCCCCGGCTGTCTTCCAAAACTTCGTTAATGAGATCTTCCGGGATCTTCTATACGTCTGCGTTATTGTTTATCTAGACGACATTCTTATCTATTCTCCTGACCTAGAGACTCACCGTCACCACGTCCGCCAGGTGCTCAGACGTCTCCGAGACCACCAACTTTATGCCAAGTTGGAGAAGTGCCTGTTCGAGCGCACCTCCCTGCCCTTTTTAGGGTATATCGTGTCGGATCAAGGTCTACAAATGGACCCCGCCAAGCTCTCTGCTGTCCTACAGTGGCCCCGTCCGGTGGGCCTTCGGGCCATCCAGCGCTTTCTAGGCTTTGCCAATTATTACAGACAATTTATCCCACAGTTCTCCTCTCTGGTGGCTCCAATGGTGGCCCTCACCAAGAAGGGTGGCGACCCCAAATCATGGCCTTCCGAGGCCCAAGAGGCATTCAAACGTCTGAAAGCTGCGTTTGCCTCCGCTCCTGCTCTCTCTCGTCCGGACCCTCAGCGCCCGTTTGTCTTAGAGGTCGACGCCTCCTCTGTTGGTGCCGGCGCCGTCCTTCTGCAGAAGTCCTCCTCGGGGAAGTTGCGGACGTGTGGATTCTTCTCCAAGACCTTCACTCCTGCCGAACGCAATTACACTATCGGTGATCGGGAGCTTCTTGCCATAAAGTTGGCCCTAGAGGAGTGGCGCCACTTGCTGGAGGGGGCTCGCCATCCCATAGAGATCTACAGGGATCATAATAATCTTCTCTTTTTACAATCTGCTCAGCGATTAAATCCCCGCCCAGCCAGATGGTCGCTTTTCTTCGCCCGTTTTAATTTCCTCTTACACTTCCGACCGGCTGAAAAAAACGTCAGGGCAGACGCTCTCTCTAGATCCTCGGACACGGTGGGCTTGGAGCCACCCCTGAAGCACATCATGGCTTCTTTCGGCAGCTCCTGTAGACCTTCAACAGTTACCTCCTGGGAAGACCTATGTCCATCCTGCTTTGCGGCCTCGTATCCTTAAATGGGGACATTCTTCTCGAACAGCTGGTCATCCTGGGATTCACAAATCCGTACAACTCATCTCGAGATACTATTGGTGGCCCACCCTCGCGCAGGACGTTAGGGATTTTGTCCTAGCCTGTACCTCCTGTGCTCGGAACAAAGTTCCTCGCCTCAGACCCGCGGGTCTGCTTCAGCCTCTCCCGGTGCCAGAGAAACCTTGGTCCCATATTGCTATGGATTTTGTCACCGACCTACCGGCCTCCTCCGGAAACACGGTCATTTGGGTGGTGGTGGACAGATTTTCTAAAATGGCTCATTTTGTGCCCCTGCCCGGGTTACCCTCGGCACCCCAGTTAGCCCAGCTATTCTTCCACCACATCTTTCGGTTACACGGGCTCCCTTTGCACATCATCTCTGATAGGGGAGTCCAGTTTGTATCTAAATTCTGGCGGGCTCTGTGTACTCAGTTACGGGTCCAGCTGGACTTTTCATCGGCGTACCACCCTCAGACCAACGGGCAGGTGGAGAGGGTCAACCAAGTCTTAGGCACTTATCTGCGACATTTTGTCTCTGCCCGTCAGGATAACTGGTCTGACCTTCTCCCCTGGGCGGAATTCTCATATAATTCCCTAGACTCTGAGTCCGCTAGAGCCGCCCCCTTTTTTATTGTATTTGGGTTACATCCCCGCCCGCCTCTCCCCCTAGCCGTTTCGTGTCACGTTCCTGCCGTGGATGCCCAAGTACGAGACATCAAGTCACTCTGGCAGGTCACTCGTCAGGCCCTTCTTCAGGCTTCCACTCGTACTAAAGTTCAAGCCGATAGGTACCGGAGACCTCCCCCTGTATTTAAGCCAGGTGATAGGGTGTGGCTATCGGCCAGATACATCCGTTTTAAGGTACCCAGCTACAAGTTGGGCCCTAAATATTTGGGCCCTTTTGTGGTACTTCGTCAGCTTAACCCGGTCTCCTACAAGCTCCGCTTGCCTCCCACTCTGCGTGTCCCGAACGCCTTCCATGTCTCGCTCCTCAAGCCTGTGGTGCTGAATTGCTTCTCCCGTGGATCTGTCTCGCCTTCTCCTGTGGCCAACTCGGATAACATCTTTGAGGTCAAGGAGGTGCTGGCGCAGAAGACAGTGAGGGGGAAGCGGTTCTTTCTCATCTAATGGAAGGGGTTAGGGCCAGAGGAGCGTTCGTGGGAGCCAGAAGGCAACTTGTCACCAGATCTCCTTGCTAGGTTAAAAAAAAAGAGGGGGAGACCTAAGGGGGGGGTTCACCCGCGGCCACTCTCGCCCCCACGCCGGCTCACTTACCTGGCCCCGCTCCAGTGCACGCCGCTCCTGTCCGTTCCGGCCGTCGTGCGCATGCCCGCCCCCTAGCGCGCGTGCGACAGCTGGTCTAGATTTAAAGGGCCAGTGTCCCGGTAATTGGCTTATTGCCTGGCACTGGTCCTATATAAGGTAAACGCCCCCAGCACTCGTTGCCAGATTGTTGGTGTGCTTAGAGTGAGTTTGGAGTGTCTTAGAGTCCGTATTGCTTACCCGTGTACCAGTCCGTTCCGCTACGTTTCCTGACCTTGCCTGCTTGCCGCCTGCCCTGACCTTTTGCCCGTCTCTGACCACGAACCTCTGCCGCCTGCCCTGACCTTCTGCCTGTCCCCGAATACGCCTCTGGATTACGATTCTGTACCACGCAGTACCCTGGCCGCCTCCGCAAGCAAGTCACGGTCAGGGGTAACGACCTGGTAGCCTCACGCCGCAGCAAGTCCATCCCGCTTTGCGGCGGGCTCTGGTGAAAACCGGGGGCTACTTAGATTCCGTTCCCTGGCGTGGCTTAAGTATCATCGCTTGCGGTGGTCTAGCGAATCCACCGAACCCTTACAGTCTTTGTGCCACTCTGTGGCCTACTACTGTTTTGCCACCTCCAGAATGTCATTGTGCCACTGGCTGACTCATTCTGCTGCTGCAGCCGTAACCTCCACACTGTGTCATTGTGCCAATCTGTGGCACACTGCTGTTTTAGCCACCTCCAGAATGTCATTGTGCCACTGCCTGACCTCATGCTGCTGCTACCGTGACCTCCACTCTCTGTCATTGTGCCACTCTGTGGCCTACTCCTGTTTTTGCCACCTCCAGAATGTCATTGTGCCACTGCCTGACCTCATGCTGCTGCTGCCGTGCCCTCCACACTGTGTCATTGTGCCACTCTGTGGCCTACTACTGTTTTGCCACCTCCAGAATGTGATTGTGCCACTGCCTGACCTCATGCTGCTGCTGTGGCTGCTGTCGTGACCTCCACTCTCTGTCATTGTGCCACTCTGTGGCCTACTCCTGTTTTAGCCACCTCCAGAATGTCATTGTGCCACTGCCTGACCTCATGCTGCTGCTGTCGTGACCTCCACACTGTGTCTTTGTGCCACTCTGTGGCCTACTACTGTTTTGCCACCTCCAGAATGTCATTGTGCCACTGTCTGACCTCATGCTGCTGCTGCTGCTGTAACCTCCACACTGTGTCATTGTGCCACTCTGTGGCCTACTCCTGTTTTAGCCACCTCCAGAATGTCATTGTGCCACTGCCTGACCTCATGCTGCTGCTGTTGTGACCTCCACACTGTGTCTTTGTGCCACTCTGTGGCCTACTACTGTTTTGCCACCTCCAGAATGTCATTGTGCCACTGTCTGACCTCATGCTGCTGCTGCTGTAACCTCCACACTGTGTCATTGTGCCACTCTGTGGCCTACTCCTGTTTTTGCCACCTCCAGAATGTCATTGTGCCACTCTCTGACCTCATGCTGCTGTGGCTGCTGCCGTCACCTCCACACTCTGTCACTAATGTTGCCACCTGAGCTCTCAGCTTGTTTTTTTCCAGCTTTCGCTGACATGACTTTATCAGGCAACATTCCCGCTTCAGTTTTTTGGTCAGTTTTGCCCTCTTAAATGCCCAGGGAATTTTATAGTGAAGCGATTCTAAGAGCGGCGGCAGTCATGTGCGTGTCATACTAAAACACAACATTGTATGAAGACCAAACCAAGCTCCCTCGGCATATTTAAGCATGGCGCAACATTCTACAGCACCCTGCAGGCTCTGTGCAGCCTGGAAATAGGTGTTTTTTAACGTGATTCGTCCCGAAGTAATTCGGACCGAAACGAATTTTGTCGGAAAATTCGGCGAAGTCACCGAATCAAATTTTTTAGAAATTCGCCCATCTCTAAACTCCACCATGCCTCATTGTGATATGACTATCACTGGACTCCCAGCGAACAGGTCCATCCACCAGGACACTTCACCACCAATTTAAGACTTCTTGCTGTGACTTCTGTGATCCAATGACGAAACAGGAAACTAAAAGAAAAAACATAAATAACTATCAAACAGATGAGATATGCAAACCCAGCAAGTCATGCAATACCTGGAATTTAACCATCTGGGAAAGGGAGGGTGGGACAACATGTCTCCTGTGTGTGCCTGTGAAGGAGCAGGCTGAACTGGCATCTAACCTTTTATAGCCCCAAGAAGGGGCTAATACACAAGCATACGAGCTCTGGCATGTTCCACCACCTGAGGCAAAATTGGGGAGAAGTAGGGACAGAAGGAGGAGAACAGTTATTAAACCCATGTACCCCTCATTGTCTCTAATAATCTGTGCACACCCTTCCTAATTGGTCAGGTGCACTTCAGTGAGAGTTTGTGGACTTTCTTAGAGCATATCTGAGTGAAGGGAGTTTCCACAATAGTCGGCAGCTGAGCAGTAAGAGGTTTCTGTGGAGATTTTTTGGGGAAGAAAACATTTGGGGGGCGACTTTGCAGAATGGTTGAAAAAAAGGAATGCAAGGTTAAATATAAATATATAAATATAACAGAGGACAAATAGATACTTGTTCACTTACTTGACAAACAAAATATTTTACCCGTTTATGAGAAGATATAGCAATTCAGAAAGAATACAAACTTCGTTGCTGCAAAAAAAAAAAACTATGGGCGACATGTATGAACGGGATTTACGCCTGCGTCTCCCGGCCCGATTCCCCCTGTCGGACGCAGGGATGCGGTGTTAGGTGCAGCGTTCGCCACTTCCAGCTGCGCCCCGCATGAAGGGGCGGGCAATGGTCGCGGTGTGGGCGTGGGGTAGGCGTTCCGGGGCGGGACGCGGCGCGCTCGAAAACTCCGAGGCATGTACGATCGCGAGTCGGCAAAGTGTGGCGCAGTGCAGCGTTCGCCAGCTCCGACAGTCAGACCTAGTTTATTTTGGTCTAAATGCTCCGGCGGCGGCGAAGTGAAGCAAGAACGGAACATGAGAGGAAACATAGAAGATCGCAACAGAAATGTCGACGCTCAGCTCTGTGCAGCATGGAGTAGGATTCCGAAAAAATCGCCTTTATAAAGGCGGAAAACATTCTCAGAAAAGAGTTCAAACCTTAAAAATAAAAAATACATTAAAAAAATCACTTTCCAAAAATCTAGAACAGCGCAATATCAAGACTTAGAATATTGGAAATTGCCGGGAAATACAGTAATTCAAATTCTGAAAGCTATTCTCATTGGTTGGCAGAAACCAGCCAATCAGAATAGGAGCGACAGTGAACCATTAAAACCTATGGAGAACTATTGACAATCAGAATCAAAGGCGGGACAGTTCAAAATACAGTAAAAATGCAGAAAAGAGCTGATTGGCTGAGCTAGCGGGGGCTTGGCTATCTTGGCCAATCAGAATAGGAGTGACCTTCACTAAAATCATTTGTATTTCTTTATTTTCGTTACACCAATACTATTGATCCTTGGCTAACGAAAATAAAGAAATAAACCTGATTTTATTGAATTAATATTTTTTTTTCGTTACCCCCATATTATTGATCATTTTATATACAGATCGGTACAACTTCTTACTCTTACATTTGATTTCGCATGTACAGTTTTATTTCAGATTGCATAAGAAAACCCTAGGAGCGTCCTCGCTCTCCCATTGGTCCAATAACCGCCCTTTTTTAACTTAGCCAATCACAGAGCTCGCTCTGAATTTCTTTTCCCCATAGAACTCTATGAGAATGTAGCTCGCTCTCTTGATTGGCAAGCTGGACGAGCCCCACCGCCGCTTCAACAATCAGCCTTTTCTGCCTTTTTACTGTATTTTGAACTGTCCCGCCTTTGAATATGATTGGTCAATATTTCTCCATGGTTAGGGAAAGGTCCCTGTCGCTCCTAAATTTTCATTGGCAATTCTCCTCCATAGGTTAGAATGGGCCACTGTCGCTCCTATTCTGATTGGCTGGGTTTATGCCGACCAATCAGAAGAGCTTAAACAATTTGAATTACTGTATTTCCCGGCAATTCTCTCAATGCAATTCCTTAATGTAGCGCCGGTCTCGGCGACAAACGTGTTGTTAGGGATTAACTGCTTTATTTTAAAAAGGTGTCAGCGCTTTTTCTGATAATGTTTTACACTTAATAAAAGTGATTTTTTTATTCATACTGCATGCCGCACGGCGCTGAGGGCCGAGATTGCATTGCGCTGATCTCTCAATAGACTACAATGTAAGAAGTAGCTTGCGCTCTGATTGGCTGGGATAGCCAAGCGCCCGCTAGCTCAACCAATCAGCTCTTTTCTGCATTTTTACTGTATTTTGAACTGTCCCACCTTTGATTTTGATTGTTCAAAACTTCTCCATAGGATATAATGGGTCTTTGTCGCTTCTATTCTGATTGGCTGGCTTCTGCCGACCAATCAGAAGAGCTTAAACAATTTGAATTACTGTATTTCTCGGCAATTCTCTATATGCCAATTCCTGATGTAGCGCCGGTCTCGGCGACAAACGCGTTGTTCTGGATTTAATTGATTTATGTTTATGGAAGGTATGAGCTCTTTTTCCGAGAAGATTTTACAACTAATAAAAATGATTTTTTTTATTATACTCCATGCCGCATGACGATGATAGACGAGATTTCATTTCGACGATCTCTCCAAATACTACAATGGGAGAAGTAGCTCGCGCTCTGATTGGCTGGGATGGCCAAGCCCCCGCTAGCTCAACCAATCAGCTCTTTTCAGCATTTTTACTGTATTTTGAACTGCCGCCTTTGATTTTGATTGGTTCAAACTTCTCCATAGGCTATAATGGGTCCCTGTCGCTCCTATTCTGATTGGCCGAGTAGCCAAGCCACGCAAGCTAGCCAATCAGCTCTTTTCTGTTTTACTTATTTTGAACTGTCCCCCCTTTTGATTTGTTTGGTTTCAATTTCTCCATAGGTTTTTAATGGTTAACGGTCCTTTTTCTGTTTGGCGGTTTCTGCGACCAATGAGAAAAGTTTCAAATTGAATTATTGTATTTCCGCAATTTCCAATATCCTAATTCTTGATATAGCGCCGTTCTAGATTTTTGGAAAGTGAGTTTTTTTAAATTATTTTTTATTTTTGAAGTTTGAGCTCTTTTCTGAGAATGTTTTCCACCTTTATAAAGGCTATTTTTTTATTCATACTCCGCACGGACATCTTTAATGATTTCTCGCTGTTTTCCAGCCTGTCTGAAATCGGAAAACATCTTCGGCGCAGTCCCTTCTGCGCCTAAGTCCCGCACTACACCCCATACACTGACGAGGCGCAGTGGACTTTTCCCCGCATGTATGAGCGCACCTCCTCAGACGGCGAATATTAGGCGCAGCGCCGCACTGCGCCCCACACACTGGTGAGGCGCAGCGGACTTTACACCGCATGTATGAGTGCACTACCTCGGGCGGCGAATCATAGGCACAGCGCCGCACTGCGCCTAAGTCCCGCACTGCGCCCCAAACATTGGCGAGGCGCAGCGGACTTTACATAGGATGTATGAGCGCGCCCCAGTGCCGAAATAAATCAGGCGCAAATTTCGCCGGAAAACCGGCGGAAAGGTGCGCCCCGACGTGGCGAGATTCATACATGTCGCCCTATGTGTGGCCTAGTGAGGTTGAGCCAGGTTTTATTTTGGCCCTTACCTACTGCCAGGTTGAGCAGGTTTTATTTAAAACCATGTACAATTTTTATAGTGTATTTTTAAGTTTTTCTTGTGAAATGCAAAGTTCAATTAAGCATTTTCTAATAACATTAAATATTTTCAACCCATACAGCAAGTAATCTTTCAATCTATGACATCTCTTCTTTGGACAAGCTCAAACTATCATATTACATTAAAGACATCTGTTTCCTTTTTAACATAGTCTTTTCCATCTACGCCCTTTTTATATTTGTCTCTATCAGTTCCATCTCCAGGCTGTGCACTATGTTGCTATTCCCACATGAAGAAAATGCTGTTATTTTCTTAGTGATTAGATCTACATTTTGAGAAATCAATTGATGTGATCAAAAGAGATAACGTGTTTTGATTATGGCATTGTATAATTGACTTATTAGTTGCGTTATCCAAGCCCGCTGCAATAGTCCTCTGTAGAAGACAGTTGGGATTGAAAAACATATTATTTCAAAATATACAAAAAAGGTAAAATTATTATAGGCAGGAATTAAATTGTAGATTACTTGGCAGCCTGCCTGCTTGTGTCCAATGACTTCAAATAAAAGCCCACCCCGTACAATGAAAGAAAGTACTATAAATACATTATCCTCAGCAAATGTTCTGACTTTGGACTGGTTAACTTCACACTTAGTCTGGACACCATTTGTCGCACCACTGGGGATACCATTTTAATTTACATACCACCTACACATATTCCATAGAAAATAAAAAGACCTTTTAGTGCATATTTAGTACATATTTGGTGTATAAAGAATAAGCCCTGAAAACTGTGTTAAATTGGAACTAGAAGATACTTTTAACCTACAATTTCCTTATACTACCCAGTAATATGTTAATCCTGGTAAGCTTTATTATTAGTTTTATTAAAGTAATATGTTTTACCATATATCACTCACATTTCCAACCCAGGGACCTCATTGTTCAAGTTGGCCCTGAATTAGGTCCAGTTCCAAGTGAGCAGCAGAGTCACAGTTGGCCCTTCTGTCTAATCCACCCTTGGCATGTTTACACAAATCCCAATGGGCTTCCAAAACCCAAGGCTCATGAAATCTCCCCATATACAGCGGGTGAAATAAGTATTGAACACATAACCAATTTTCTAAGTATTGAAAGTAGACAGGCATTACTTCCAACAAAAAAAGGGGTGCCAGCGAAGTACTGACCTTGTTCACAAGTACCTTCTAGCACTCACTGATGGAAAAAGTAAAAATATGTGCTTTATTCCAGTGTGCCCAAAGGTAATTTTTCACCTTAAATAGAGATATGACAGGGATATCACAATTAATACAGGTAATTGCAGAGTAGGAGGGCTTCTTAAAAAAAAAGCTAACAGGTCTGTGAGAGCCAGAATTCTTGCTGGTTGGCAGGTGATCAAATACTTATTTCATGCAATAAAATGCACAGCAATTATTTAAAAATCATACAATGTGATTTTCTTTTTTTTTTTAGATTGCTTCTCACACAGTTGAAATGTACCTATGATAAAAATTACAGACCTCACCACTCTCTGTAGGTGGGAAAACTTACAAAATCATCAGTGTATCAAATACCTATTCTCCCACTAGTAGTAAATATATTTATATATATATATTTTCAACACATATACAGTATATAAAAGTACATACAGTATTTTATATGCGTATACAAAAGGGCTGCCCAAAAGCCTCCTTTCCCTGAAAAATTCCCGGGCGTTTTTCCCAATAAACGGGCGTGTTTTGGATTCCCCCGAGTGGCTAAAATGAAAATTGAGGTCAGGAACTGGTTTTGGCACTCCAAAAACCTTCACTTTGATCTGCTGTACCCAAGGGAAGGGTTTTCAAACTTGGCTACAGGATTGATTTTGGGATTTTTTGTCTTTTTTGGAATGTCCAAGAAAGCCCCATGCGCAGCTTTTGGGTTTTGATGAGTGCAAATTTTCCCCACAGTATTTGCTGATAATGGCTGGAAATTTCGTTTTTTCCTTCTATTTTTGGGCCAAAATTTCCTGTGCCTTTGTAGCTTACACACCCCAAAACATAAAGAAAGCACCTCCGGCTTTACAGAAAGGAATGGGGGTTCCTTTAACTTTAGGCCTTTTTTGATCCCTCTCCAAATGTAACTTTTAAGGGTTTTTGGCCCAAAAAAGTTTAGATTTTGGTTTTAATCACTCAAAATTACCTTGTTCCAGAAGTTTTGGGCTTTTTGGTTTGGCGTTTTGGAGATATTTTGTGGCATTTGCACCCCTTAATGGCTTTTTTCAGGCGACCGACCATTCAGTCCATTTTTTTTTTTAAGTTTCCCCCCTTTTTGAGCATCTTTAAAAAGCCACACCGCTAGTTTTCAGAGAGTCCTGTATTTCAGCTGATGTTGTTTGTGGGTTTTTCTTTGTATCCCGAATAGTGATGAGCGATTGTGTCAACAATCGTTATCGGGTCGATAGTCGATATCGGCAATTATCATGTCGATAGCCGATAGTAAGAGATGGGCGAATTTCTCCAAAATTCGATTCGCCAACTTCGCCGAATTCTCAGACAAAATCAGTTTCGTCCTGAATTACTTCGGGATGAATCGCATTAAAAAACAGCTATTTCCTGGCTGCAGAGAGCCTGTAGGGTGCTGTTGAACATTGTGCCATGCTTAAATATGCAGAGGGAGCTTGGTTTGGTCTTCATACACTGGTGTGTTTTAATATGGCACGCGCATGGCTGCCGCCGCTCTCAGAATTGCTTCACTCTAAAATTCCCTGGGCACTAACGGGGGCAAAACTGACCAAAAAACTGAGCGGGAACGCAGCCTGACAAGTTAACATCAGCGCCAGCTGGAAAAAAACAAGCTGAGTGAGGGGGGCGTGGTCTGACATGGCTGCATGAAGAAGCCTTTTTCCTGGCTCCTCTGTGCCCTCTAAGGAAAATCCACAGCCATCAGCCTCTTATCATGGGCAAATCTAACAAAAAAGCTAAGGCCAACTCTACAACAGATGCTGACCCTGCCCAGGGGGTTATTGGCCAATATTTCGGGCGTTTTGCAGCCCTTATGCCTCCTGAAGATCCGGAGCAGCGCGGGCCCCAAGATGGCCGACCGGCCCACCCTGCAGCCTCGACACACAGCGGCAAGCCTGATACTACGGAGGCCCTCTCCACTCGCTCGGCCCGCAGGAAAAGGGAAGCCCTACTCTCCAGCTCCTTACCGGCGCCTCCAGCTGCTGCGGGACGTCCGAATGCCGCCTGCACCACCCGGGACGTGTGCTCCTCAGATGCGGCCTGCTCCCCTGCCGGCGTGGATCCGGGCTCGGCGCCTGTACTCACCGCGCCTTCTCCTCCAGGATCTATGCCGTGCGGACCTCCAGCGCATGACGATGCAGGTACCCGGCCGGCCCCGGCGCCTGCTGCGGCTCGATATGAGTCAGCGGGGCGCGGGCTGATGACACACCATGCGCGCGGAGTCGGACCGCCGGGTGCCGCGGCCCCGACGGGGACACGGCTGCAAGGGGAGCCCTGTGCAGTGCGGGATGGACTCGGTGGAGACTCTGAGCTCAGCCCCGGCTCTTCTCCCCTTGCACCCTCGCCAGGGGACTTATCTGGGCCACATGACAGTGACTCTGGGGCCTATGCCCCCATGACCCTGCAGCCACCTGGGTCACCCATCCTCTATGAAGGGCTCCCTCAGCTCCAGGCCCCGGCTCAGGACTTTCAATCCTCCATGGGGAGTAGACCCCCTAATACAGGGGCCCCTGCACCATCAGCAAGCCCCTTGGTCCCCAGGCTGGAGTCTCAAGACTGGTCTACCCCTGTCTCTGACACTTTATGTGGCCCAAGCACTACACCGATCCGGGAGTCGGCCAACTGCTCCCCAGCGTGGTCCACGGGCTCTTCGTGGGGAGAGGACTTCCACCGGGGCCATCCCAGGGGCCCTCCAGGGGATCAGTCCTCTGCTCCAGCTGTGCCCACTGCGTCTGTGCCAGGTGGCTCCTTGTGTGCCAGCCATCTAGCTGTCTCCCCCTCCCTGGCCAGCGCTAGCCCACATCTTAGCCGGAATGCCATCTCCTCTACTCTCAGCTCCATGGCCCAGGGGGCCTCTACTTCTTCCTCTGGAGGTGCGCAGGCGCATTCTATGTCTAGAGAGGGGGCAGAAATGTCGCCATCGGCCACAGCGTGCCGGCCAATAACTCTGGCAGACCTCCAACTTCTTACCCAGAACCTCCCTACTAGGCAGGACATCTCCTCCATGGAGAAGCGGCTTATGAGCGAGTTTGCCCAATTCCGCTCTGAATTGTCATCTGTGTCCGCAAGGGTGGATGGCCTACAGCAGGCTCAGGACTCCTCCTCCGCCTCTCTCTCTGCACTGCAAGGGGTAGTGCAGCAACATTCATCTCAATTATTTGCCCTCCAGCAGCATCTGGACGATGTAGAAAACAGAGGGAGGAGGAATAACCTCAGGATCCGGGGGCTTCCAGAATCGGTGCCTGCCTCTGAGCTATACTCTACTGTATCTCAAGTCTTCAATAATATTCTGGACCGCGACCCGAATACCTACATTGAGTTGGACCGAGTCCATAGGGCCCTGCGTCCTCCTAGTAAGGACATTCAGCATCCTAGGGACGTAGTCTGCCGGGTTCATTTCTATGTCCTTAAAGAACAAATTCTTCAGAAGGCCCGCTCCACCCGTTCCATTGCCCATACAAAAATCATCATTAAGATATTCCCGGACTTGTCTCGTCATACCCTGGCACAGCGTGCTATGCTAAAACCCATTCTTAATGTCCTGAAGGAGAGGAACATCCCTTACAGATGGGGGTTTCCTTTTGCGCTTATTGTACGCCGGTCTGAGCGCACTTACACCTTGCGCACCCTGGAGGACTTACCATCATTTGTGCGGGACTTCCTGATGTCTCGCTGCCGGACTGGCCCTCCCTGTCCCTGCCAATGGGGGGGGTGGGGGAGGTCGGGATGGCTCTCTCCCTCCTCGTCCGGATGCTCAGGGCCTTCCGTCCAGAGGGCCCCGCTCTAAAGGCGCCCGCTCACTTCAAGTGTAGAGACTCAATCATCAGCCTCTCCTGTTGCCTTTATCGTCTAGGTTCAGTTGGTTAGATGTGCAAATAGCGGGTTCCTCTCCTGGGACACCCCTGCCTCTCTACTGGTTCTTCTCCAGCACATTACTCTGTTGCTTGATTATGGTGCAGGGCTATACTCCCCTTTTATTGCCCTGGTTATAATAGTTTTGGATTCTCTTTCATAAGCTTCGATCATTACTGCTTGGGAGCGCTCTTTTTGGCATGCCTGCCTTACGCACCCCCCAAATAGGGTTTGGACTGCCTTCTGGCCACATGTGGGCCACCTGGCTTTCCTGGTTTTTAGGAATGTCTGTAGTTATTTTATGCGGGAGTTTTTTGGTTACCCTGTGTTCTTCTATTTTGCCCCACTCCTGCCTACTCTTTTTTGCCCTGTCCTTTCCCTTCCTCACTCATCCCCCGCCGGATGTAGGAGACACACGCCATATGTATATCTCTCAAGCTAAATGGGGGACCTTAAGCTAGTATCCTTCAACGCCAAGGGCCTCAACATGCCTAGGAAACGTTCTCAAATCCTGTATCATTTTCACCGACAAAAAGCTCAAATTGTGTGCCTCCAGGAGACACATTTCAAAACGAACCATGCCCCCTTAATCAAGGATAGATACTTCCCTCAGTGGCATTTGCAAAACTGCCCCTACTCCAAGACTAGAGGGGTGGCCATAGCCATCTATAAATCCCTGGCCCACCGGGTCATAGACTGCATCTCTGATGTAGAGGCCAGATATCTAATTTTAATCCTTAATATTAATGGGCATGACTTCACGATTGTCAACATATATGCCCCGAATCAGGGACAGGTTGCTTTCTTACTGAAGGTCCTAGACGAGTTACACTCCCGTGCTAGGGGTACCGTCATGTTTTGTGGGGACTTCAACCTTACCCTCGATCCAACTCTTGATAATTCGTCAGGGCGGTCTTCCATAGCATACTCAGCTATCAAAAAAATCAAGAAAGCCCTTCTTCAATTTCAGCTGGTAGACGGATGGCGGCTTCAGCATCCATCCGATAGGGATTACAGCTTTTTCTCACAGCCCCATAATACCTATAGCAGGATCGATTATATTCTCCTTCAGCATAGGGCCCTTCCATGGCTACAGTCTTCCTCGATAGGTAACATGTAACATGCGCCGATCTTTGTCTCCCTACATGTCCCTTTCTTCTCCGCTCAAGCTAGACCCTGGAGACTCAATGAAAACCCTGCTGCTGGACTCGGTTTTTATGGCGGAGATCAACCTTACAGTTGAGCATTTTAGTCGGACCCTGCTGATGATCCCCCCCTCACCTCTTCTTTAAATGGGAGGCACTGAAATGTGTCCTTCGTGGCATTCTGATCAAGCATGGTAGTCGCCTTAAAAAAGCCCGCTCGACCGCGATCGCTGCGGCGCTGCATAAGGTAACCTCGCTTGAGCTCTTGCACAAACAAGCCCTCTCTGCAAAAGTGCTGCAGGATTTGCTGTTGGCTCGGCTGGAGGTCCGTTTTGTTTGAGGCCTCCTGGGGCAGACTCCTGCGCAGGGTCGTAGTAGGTTCTACGAATATGGTAACAAGAGCGGTCGACTCCTGGCGAGAGCCATAGGGAATAGGACAGCACGATCCCTGGTTACCAGTATTAAAAATAGCGCAGGTAATTTGGTGCACTCCACTCCAGAGATCGCGGGTGAATTCCAGTCATTCTATTCTAAGCTGTATAACCTTCCAGTTGACAGATCCCAGTCTCTTTCCTCAGGTCGGGGGCCCTCCTCCCCATTTCCAGCTCTAACGGTTGAGGTCATCCAGAAGCTGGAGGAGTCTTTCTCGATGGAGGAGTTGGAGTCAGCCATTGGGGACCTCCCTAGCGGGAAAAGCCCTGGGCCTGATGGCTTCACTGGCAAATTCTTTCAGATTATGCTCCCCGCTCTTTCCCCGGTTCTTCTGGATGCCTTTAACACTGTCTCAACGTCTTCGCCCTTCCCGGGAGAGGCCTCCGCGGCCCATATTGTAGTCTTGCCAAAACCAGGCAAGGATCCACAGGTTTGCAGCAGCTATAGACCGATATCTCTACTCAACGTAGACCTTAAAATCTACGCCAAGCTCTTAGCAAATCGCCTTAACCCCCTTTTGCCCACCCTGATCCACCCCGATCAGGTGGGATTCACTCCGGGTCGTGAGGCCAGAGATAATACCCTGAAAACATTGGACATCATTCAATATGCTAAACTACATGGGGTACCATTGATGATCCTGTCCCTTGACGCTGAAAAAGCGTTCGATAGGATCTCTTGGGACTCACTGACCGATACCCTCAAACATATGGGACTCGGCCCTATTTTTACCACTAAAGTACTGGCACTTTATCAAAACCCTTCTGCAAAAATTAAGATCAACGGTGCCCTATCAAACTCCCTTGAAATACATAATGGCACCAGGCAGGGTTGCCCCTTATCGCCTTTACTATACATTCTGATCATGGAGCACCTACTGGCCGCGGTGCGATCCAACCCAGACATCAAGGGTATAACGATTGGAGGGCAGGAGTTTAAATGCTCGGCCTTCGCAGACGATCTGTTAATTTATTTGACGGACCCGTTTATATCTCTCCCCTCTTTGATGTCCGAGCTGGATTAAATTTTGCCGCTGGTCCAACTACAAAATTAATTATTCAAAATCTGAAGCCCTGAACATCTCCTTGATCAAGCCACCGCCCAGTCCATTAAATCTAACTTCTCCTTTCTCCTGGCCTGGGGGGGGATCCATATCTGGGGACTAAAATTCCCAGGGATCTAGCGCAACTTTATGAGTGTAATTTTCTCCCTTTGCTAGCCAATGTTTCACGGCTACTAGGGGGCTGGGGGCAGGGTGACTTCTCGTGGTTTGGTAGAGCAAACATTATTATAATGTCCATCCTCCCGAAACTGCTGTACCTGCTTCAGACGGTGCCGATCTCCCTGCCCTCCTCTTTTTGATGAGGTCCACGAAGTTTCTCTGAGTTCCTTTGGGGAAGCCGCCGCCCCAGACTCAGAAGGGATATAATGTCCAGCCCAAAAAAGGAGGGGGGGTGGGCTACCTGACTGCAGGGTGTACTACCTAGCCAAAAGCGTATGCCAGGTTCTTGGATTTGATTCATAGCCCCCAGGTATAAACTCTGGGTATATATCGCACAGGGCAGTCTCTCCCCAGGCTATACTCTCCCTCCCGTGGGCACAGAACCTTTCAACTCGAGACCCCAAACTTCTGTCCCTTCAGCGCAGCCCATACATTTTCCATTATACTGAGGTGTAGGGTCCCGGTACCTCTATTAGATTTTAATGGGTCCCCTGGTTTCCTATTTCGGACAACCATTTTTTCCCTCCAGGCACTTCGGAGGTCCTTCCTGGGGAGTTCTAAGTCTCACCCGCTCCCTGCAATACAGGTACAAGGACAGGGGGGCCTTGAAAAACCCCTTTCGGAGTTGACCCAGGACCTTCCCCCCTCTCCTAGGTACCACTTTGAATACCTGCAGCTTTCGGCACTTTTTTTGCCTCTGTCATCGCGAAGAGGGGCTCTTTTCGAGGGACTCTCACCGTTTGAGAGACTATGTGTTTTCTCCGACGCTTTCCCCGGCAAATTTAATCTCCTTGAAACTATCAGTGGCTGATCTCCTCCTCTTGTCAGGATCTCCCCCACTACTCTAAAGGGTGGGAGAAAGAGCTTTGGAGGACTTTCACTGTTGAACAATGGAGAAAGTGCTTTTATCTCACTCACAAAGCAGTGAAGCCTGCAAGCGCAGGAAACAAGCTTTAAGATACTTTCCAGGTGGTACAGAGTGCCGACTCTGCTTCATAATGTTCCCAATGTCCCAGACACCTGTTGGAGGTGCAATCAGGAGGCGGGGTCCATGTCCCATATATGGTGGGGTGCCAGGCCTTACGGCCCTTTTGGAAAAAGGGTCCTTCAGGCTAATCTCGGATTGTTGCGAGGTTTTCCCTCCGGACCGCCCAGAAGCGTTCCTTTTATTTATGGCCCATTTTTCGCAATCCTCCTATAAAAAATCTTTGATAAGACATCTCTTACAGGCGGCAAAGACGGTAATCCACCGTCGCTGGCTTCAATCTGTTCCTCCGTCCATCGCTGAATCTGAGGAGGAGGTATCCTCTACTTATTGTATGGAGGCAGAATCGCCCCTCCCCGAGGAGGTGATTAAAGTACTGCAACACTTGGGGGCCGTGGACCCCGTATCAGTCCTCAGGGAATTTCGGGCCCTTTTGGGGCGATGATGGAGTTTTTTCTCGAGTCCTCGCCAACTCCTATTATGGGGGTTCCGGACGTAGTTGAATGGGCCCTTGGCGATTGAAGCTTCCAAATTTGGGGGGATCCTCCCATTTTGTAGCTTTTCCCATGACGTTTGGTGTCTCTCCGGGGTTCGGTGGTGAGGATTCCCTCTTCCCTTCCTTCCTCTTCCTTTCTTTTTTCCCCCCCTGTTAAACTTATTGGAGTTTCAGGACCCTATAGGTTAATCAATGTCTAGACTCATTGTCCACTGGTGAGTGGGGAGTCTGGTTGGCTCCGCCTCTCGGTAGTGGGGCGCGTATTAAGTTTGTTGTTGAACTGTCGTTATTGGTCGTAGTGTTGAAGGCCTACCTGATGATTTGATTACTTACTCACTGGACTCTCGTACTTATATAGTAGTGCCTTTGTTCATCTTTTGCGTGCATGTTTTTATATGTTTATGTATAAAATTGTTCTAATAAAAACCTATTATAAGTAAAAAACAAGCTGAGGGCTAAGATCCTACGATAGCGTCAAAGAACACAATAGTAGGTTACTGGAGCCGCCACAGATCGCAGCCCAGTAAGGGGACTATGGCAATAGCCATGCCAGGGAGCGGAATCTAAGTAGGTCCCGGTTTTCACCAGAGCCCGTCACAAAGCAGGATGGACTTGAAGTGGCGGGAATCTACCAGGTCGTTACCACTGATGTGACTTGCTTGCGGTGGCAGCCGAGGTGTAGTGAGGTACAAATTCGTAAGGCAAACTCGGAGTCGGGGGCAAGCGTAAGGTCAGGACAGCTGGCAAGGATCGTGGTCAAGGGACGGAGGCAAGAGGTATGGTACACGGATATGACAGACGAGGCTCAAGGAGGAGGCGGAGGCGGTTTTTCCTGTCTGTAATTTGGACATACGATTTACATTCTTCATACTGAAGAAGCTCATCCAAAGCCAGTTTTTCAGCATTTGCTTGTCTTCAGTATTCCAGTTTTGTACTAAATTCCATCACTAATGACACAGAATGCAAAATAAGCACCTAAAACATTCCCTGTAGTAGGGTCTCCTTCAAATCCATACGCTGCATTTGAACAAATTGGTGTCATGCAGAAACTGGATTCAAACTACCGCGTTTATACTTCGTAATAAACTCCTTTGGAACTTTTTTAGATATTAATGAAGAAGCTGATGGAGGTAGAATTGCCTTGGCCAAAAATGGTTTCGGAACGTTAGCAAATGACTACGGAGGATTGCTCTATAGTACTTGAGTTTGTCCTCCCTCTCAGCAGCTGGAAAAAAGGCTCCCATTTTGGACCGTTAGCGAGGGTCCAAGAGGGTGGAGAGCCAGAAGTCATCCCACTGCCGGATGGTGACTATTCGGCTGTCACTAGCCAGGCATGCTGCGGGCCATGTGTGCAAGTGATTCTGAGGGACTCCCTGCCCCCATCTCCGCTGTATACTGCCACAGTGCTTGGGGGTGCTTGGGGGACAGTGGCACAATGAGAGTGTGGAGGTCATGGCAGCAGCCACAGCAGCAGCATGAGGTCACACAGTGGCACAATGACAGAGTGTGGAGGTCACGGCAGCAGGCACAGCAGCAGCATAAGGTCAGACAGTGGCACAATGACATTCTGGAGGTGGCAAAAACAAGAGTAGGCCACAGAGTGGCACAATGACAGAGTGTGGAGGGCACGGCCGGAGCAACAGCAGCAGCATGAGGTCAGAGAGTGGCACAATGACAGAGTATGGAGGTGGCACATACAAGAGTAGGCCACAGAGTGGCACAATGACAGAGTGTGGAGGTCACGGCAGCAGCCACAGCAGCAGCATGAGGTCAGACAGTGGCATGATGACATTCTGGAGGTGGTAAAAACAGGAGTAGGCCACAGAGTGGCACAATGACATAGTGTGGAGGTCATGGCAGCAGCAACAGCATGAGCTCAGAGAGTGGCACAATGACACAATGTGGAGGTCACGGCACCAGCAACAGCAGCAGCAACATGAGGTCAAAGATTGGCACAATGACACAGTGTGGAGGTCACGGCACCTGAACAGCAGCAGCAGCATGAGGTCATAGAGTGGCACAATGACAGAGTGTGAAGGTGTGCGGCAATACAAGTCCCTGGTAAAGATGGTGGTAGGCAGATGGAAAAGCTGGCAGCAGTTGTGTAGCATCAGGCGGGTGCTGGCATCAGAATAGTGGCTGAGGCAGGTAGTTTGAATCCAGACTCATTTCTCAAAGTTTTGGTGAGGCGTCATGGCTGATGTAATCAGACGCCTAAGGCATTAATGTGTGGAAATCCTGGCCGATCCACGCCTGTTTCATCTTGACAAAGGTCAGTCGTCCCACATTTCCAGTGGATAAGCGGGTTCTCCTTGGGGTAATGATTGCCACTGCCGCACTGAACACCCGCTCTGATGCCACACTACTGGCTGGGCAGGACAGCTTCTCCACTGCAAACTCGGCAAGTTGCGGCCACACATTCACTTTGGCTGCCCAGTAATCCAGCGAATCTTCTAACTGGGGTGGGCAGAGTGCTGTCCAAGTAGGCCACCAACCTTTTTCGGGTCTCAGGTCCCTGCTTGCTGGGCGAGTGCCCTCCTCACTAGACGGGTGAAGGAAGTTGCTCATCAGCGACTCCAGACTTAGGTTGCTGCTGATGAAGCTGGTACTGCTCCTTCCCCCGCACCTTCCCACAGCAGCCACGGCAGTGGTACGTGAGCGCTGAGGAATCCCCCGGTCAGACCTGTCAGAGGATGGACCATGCTGCACATAGGCAGCGGCCAACTGACTACGGAGGATTTCTCTCTAGTATTTGAGTTGTCCTCCCTCTCAGCAGCTGGGAAAAAGGCTCCCATTTTGGACCGGTAGCAAGGGTCCAATAGGGTGGAAAGCCAGAAGTCATCCCTCTGCCGGATGGTGACTATTTGGCTGTCACGAGCAAGGCAAATCCGCAAGCCGCGGGCCATCTGCACAAGCGACTCTGAGGGACTCCCTGCCTCCATCTCCACTGTATACTGCCACGGTGCTTGCGGGTCATCTACCTCGTCTTCCTCATCTTCCTCCTCCAGCTGCACCTGCTCCTCCGCTCCTGTCACCTGGGTAGAAAACCACTAATTTCACCAGACAATGCTTGTGCTCCAATGTCCTCCTCATACTCCTCCACTTCAGTCCCCACCGGACTCATGTGGCCACGAGATGTAGTCGCCACGTCTCCAGTCCGCTGCCCAGACAGATTTTTCAGCATCTGTTCCAGGGCATGAAGCAGTGGAATGAAGTTATTCCTGGAGTCCTGGCGACTAACAAATAACGTGGCCTCCCCAAATTGCCTCAGCATATGGCAGGTGTCACGCATGAGCTGCCGCTGGCTGACATCAAAGTTACACAGGGGAGTACTCCTGTCCACCCGGATCATCAAAAAATCGTTAATTGCCTTTCTTTGTTCATACAGTCGGTTCAACATGTGCATGTGGTATGATGGAGCAGTACTTGTGGAGGCTGAGATGGTGGTGGAGGAGGCGGACATTGGTGCAGGAGCAGCAGTTTGACAACGTGAACTAGAAAGCGCCATCTCCTGTCCAATTGTTGGTGTGGCTGGGCAGGAAGCACATTCACCCAGTGGGCCGTAAAGGACATGTACTGTCCCTGACCGTAGTTACAGCTCCACACATCCACGCTGCCGTGCACCTTGGAACAAACCGATAAGCTCAAGGGCTAGCCCACCTTCTGTTCTAAAATATTTGTGAAGGGCTGATACTGCCTTTTGGAAAATAAATTACGACTTGGAACTCTCCGTCTTGGCTCGGCACAAGCCATTAGTTCTCTGAATGGTGTAGAGTCCCCCCATTTGGAAAGGGAGGGACTGCAGACCAACAACTTGGACAGGAGCACGGTCAGCTTCTGCACCTTAGGATGGTTGGACGCATACTGTTGTCTCTTTGCAGTCGCCTCGTTGAACGACTGCTGCCGCCATGAGTAGCGAGGAGCAGGAGCATCTGGACCGGGAAATGATGGCAAAGAGAAACAGCTCCTTTCTGCAGAGGTGGTGGAGCCTTGACTGGCTGCAATAGCATGCGTACCACTGGGCGCTGCTGCGGCAGGATGGACCACCACATCTGAGCCACGTTTCTCCCAGACCACCGGATGGTGACGCTGCACAGGGCCGTGGTGCCAACGTTAGCTCCCTGGCCACGCTGCACTTTCTGCCCACAGATTCAACATATACCCATATGCGGCTCCTCCGGTGTCTTAGCAAAGAACTGCCACACTGCCGAGTAGCTGATTTTACCGCCAACGCTCCGCACTGAGTGACTACTACCGCCGCTGCCTCGCTGAGCCCCTGTGCCGCTACTTTCTTGGACCTGCAAAGTGGGTTTTCTACCCCCATGGCCGTTTGGCCCCGCCCCTGGGCACTGCGTCCCCCTGTGCCCTAAAGGCCCACAAACCCCCCTTGTGGTTGTCCCCGCTCCCTAAGCGAAAGCGAGGGCCTTTCTTCCCCCCTGACGATGATAAAGCCCTTGCTTCCCGGCCCCCCAAGTGGGGCCCGGCTACTTCTTCATGATTATTTTTTATCTTCTGCTGTCTTCCCCCAAAGGGTTTTGGTAGGGCGGGGAGGCTGACCCCTCCCAACATACCTCCCATGCCACTTCCAATCTTTATTTTTCCCGGGCCTACGCAAAAACAGGGGTTTGGGGCCCCCTTTTAGCTCCCCAAGTACTCTGACTTCCTCAAATTGTTCACCCCCGTGTATATGGCCTAAAAGGGCCCAGCCCACATTTTAGATCTCTGGCTGAGGGAAACCCGGGGAGGGAACAGAGGGGGGTTTGGGAGGACGGGAAAAGGGGCCGTTTAAACCCCCCCCAAAGGGCCATCCCCAAAAAAGGGTTTGTGTCTGATGTTCCCACCGCTCTTGGCTGGGGTTTTCCCAGATGTAAATCTGGGGGGAAGTGGGGGGGACCTACCCAACCCAAAACAAAAACCCTTTGGGGTTTGCGGGGTCAGCCACAGCCCTAATAAACCCCGGCAGTTCTGGCCTCACCGATTGACTCATGCTCCCGACGTCCCCTTACTGTGCTGCCCTGTTGGGCCCGCTCCAGGAAAAGTTTTTGCCACTGCTTTCTCCATGTCAAGAACATGCCACCTCTCTGTCTGATAACTGTTTGTTCAAAAATTTTTCAGACTGTTTTAATGAAAACCCTCGTATATGATAAATACACACCCTGTATTTGACTCCCAAAAGAACCCACCCAAAAAGGCCCTTTTTTAAGCCTTGAATAAAATTGCGCTACTGAAAACAAACCAAAAAAAAATTAACTTTTATGTTTGGGGTTAAAATGCCGTGTATTTTTAATGAATAAGAAAGCACAAACCACCTTAATTAAACCCCTTTTGGGTATAAATTTTTGGGTCAGAAATCACCAGGGAAAAATTTCGTCTTTTGGGGTTTAAAAAAAACCCTTTTTTTTTAAATGACTACAATCACAAAAAACGCTTAATTAACCTTTGGGGTATTTAAATTTCGCAAAAGAAATGAACACCCAAAATTAACTGGGATGTGGATTGTTAAAAAAAGCCGTTTTTTTACTGAATACAAAACAAAAAAAGGGGTTTTGACAACCCTTGGATATTCAATGTTTCTCCGAACTGACCCTAGCATTCAAATTTAATGCAGCAAAAAATTGGGCCCAGGGGGGGGACTTGAATTACCAATTTCTCCACAAACTGAATCAAAATTATAAAAGGAAGAGGAGCAGTCCCCCCGATAAAAACTGGACACCCCCCAAAAAAACGTGTTTTAAAAAATAATTTTTTTTTTTGTGTAGATCCCGGGGTGCGCTGCAGCACGGCACAGAGGGGAGCAATTTTGAGCCTCCAGGCCCCGTCCCCCAAAATATTAGTTCTGTGACGCCACAGATTTTCCTCCGGTCTGATTTTTTTTCCGGTCCTTTAAAGGGGTTCCTTTCTTCCTCCCTGAATTCCCTTTTCCCCATGGGAACGCCTGTGCTTGCCGGGGGAATTTTATCAATTTTAAAAAAAAAGGGATGTTCCGGCGAAATTTCCCCAAACTTCGGCTTTTTTCAGAAAAAAAAGTTTTCCCCGAAATTCGTTTTGAATCATTTTTCCCATCTCTATATTTATATACTTCAATTTCTATTTTGGATATGCTGGGCAAGCCCTTAAAAACTGGCAAAAAAAACAGAACAACTTAGTATATACTCGGTATAAGCCGACCCCCAGTATAAGCCGAGGCACCTACTTTTGCCACAAAAACCGGGGAAAACTTTTTGACTCGAGTATAAGCCCGGGGGGAAAATGCAGAGGCTACTGGTGAATTTTTTAAAAAAAAAAAGATACCCAATTAAAAATTTCTAGGCAGTATCGCGTTTATTCCCCCATAGCAGGGATAGGCAGTTTAATGTCCCCCATAGGCAATATAGGCAGGTATAGGCAGTTTAATTCCCCCCTAGGGAGTTTAATGTCCCCCCAAGGTATAGGCTGGTATAGGGAGTTTTAAAGTCCCCCATAGGGGTTGTATAGCCGCTTATGTCCCCCAGGCAGGTGTGGGAGGGAATTGCCCCCCTGGAGGGATACCTCTTTGCAGGGATAGGGGGTATGGGCCTATGGCAGGGTTAGGCGGTTTAGGTCGTTATAGGTGGTTTTAGGTGGTATAGGAGGTATCGGGCCCCTAGGCGGCTATAGCAGGGGCAAGGGGAGTATAGGGGAGGTATAGGGCCCCCTAAAGGGTATAGGCGGTATAGGTCGCCTAGAGGCTATAGGAGTTAGGCAGGGTAAGGCTGGCTAGGTTCCCTGACAGGATAAGGAGGGTATAGGGAGGTAAAGGCCCCTAGGGAGGTATAGGCAGGGTAAAGGGGGGGCATAGGTCCCCCCAGACAGGGTTAGGCGGTATAGGCAGGGTTTGGTCCCCCAGGGGGGTATAGGCAGGTATAGGTCCCCTTGGGATATAGGAGTATAGGCAGGGGAAAGGCAGGGTAAGGGAGTAATAGGGAGGGATAGGGGTAGGT
>JAODAL010017704.1:0-76929 GCA_025379985.1 Phyllomedusa bahiana
CATCATATGGGCGCCCCAAAATTTTTAAAGGCAGAGTAACCTAGTGTATGCAAATTTTTGACTTTGCAGAAAGTAAAAAAAATGCCTTAAATTCTCTATTTTTCTGGCATTTCAAATAAAATAATTTTTTTTCCTAATTCCCTAAAAGGGGAAGGTTTTTTTTTATTTCATGCAGATAGTAAAAAAAAATATGGATATTCTTATTAGTGATTAAATTTCTGGTTTCAACTGCATATAAAAAATATACAGAAAATAAGTCAAAAAAAAGTGAAAATGGTCCCAAAAGACTTGTTTCAAATGTTGCGATTTATTAAATATTTTTCCCGGGTCATATAAAATCAGGTGAACAGCCTCATTTGTAAGCTGACAACTTTAGGCTATGTCTCACTGCACAGAAAACGTCTAAAAAGACTCCCATAACTTCTTTTGTAAAAACGCCCGCTGTCTACACTGATTTTTTTTTTCTGCCGTTTTTTTACGGGTGTTTTTTCCAACATGCCAAAAAAAACCCAGAGCGGGGAGAAAAAATTTTATACAGGAGTCTATGAAAGGGCTGGATTCTTTTGGCGGTTTCGGGCGTTTTTGCAGCGATTTTTCAATGAAAACCCCCCAGGACCCAATCCCACCAAAATGGGGTGTAACAAAGGTTATCCCCGATCAAATCTGCAACAAATGTCTGATGGTCCTTTTTGAACCTTTGTAATAAAAAAATCATTTTGGTCCCCTTTTCGAATTTTTGGGAAATTTTTCCTTTTTATTGAAAAATCCTTTGTTTTACAGATTTTGCGCTAATAAAGTTATCTCGTTCTGATGCTAAAAAAAAAAAACGTTTTTTTGGATTTGGGGCAAAATCCTTTTTTTTTTTTCGATTTTGAAAACTAAAAAAAGTTCTCTCACTTTTTGACGCTAAAATACACTTTTTTACGGATTTTTTGGTCAAGAATCAGTTTTACGGGTTTTTTCACTAAAATAGGTTTTTTTATGGATTTTTAGCTATTAAAGTTTTCTCACTTTTGTCACTAAAAAATGCACTTTTTTCGCAAAAATATGGTTTTTTTTACGGATTTTAGTTATCTTGCTTTTGTCGCTAAAAATACTTTTTTAAGTATATTGTCGCTAGAAGTGCGGTTTTATTATGGGTTTTAGCACTAAAATACTTTTTTTTACAGATTTTGGCTCTTCTAAAGTTATCTTGCTTTTGTCGAAAAAATAGTTTTTTTTTCGTATTTTTTTTCGCTAAAAATGTTTTTTTTTTTTCGGGGTTTTTGGCGCTAAAATAGTTTTTTCTATGGATTTTAGCGCTATAATTTTTTTTCTGGATTTTGGCACTAAATTTCTTTTTTTACAAATTTTGGTAATAAAGTCTGTTTTTTTTACAGATTTTGGCGCCAAAATCCTTAAAAACAGATTTTTTTTGCGGCAAAAGCGAAATAAGTGTGATAGCGGCAAAATCCGTAAAAACGTATTTTAGCGCCAAAATCCGTAAAAACTTATTTTAGCGCCAAAATCCATAAAAATGTACCTTAGCGCCAAAATCCATAAAAAACGTATTTTTGGCAACAAACGCGAGATAACTTTCTAAGCGGCAAAATTCGTAAAAATACGTATTTTAGCACAAAATCCATTATAAAAAACATATTATGGGCAACAAACGCGCGATGATTTTATTAGCGCCAAAATCCTCAAAACTACAAGATGACATATAAATGCAATGATGTGCTTTATATCCCCTTTTGTAGGGCGAGTTACATCCAATGGCTTAATTTATGCATACATTAAAAAACAACTTGAAGACAAAAAAAAACATGTGTAAAAACATGCCAAAAAGCGCAAATCAGCAAAAAAACTACGTTTTTCAGCGCTTTTGACAGGAGGGAAGAAAACCATTTCATGAACGTTTTTATAATTCGTTTCAGTCGTTTTTTGCCCACTGCAGTGTAGACATAGCCTTAGGGTTAACAGCAGGACTAGATCATTTCTGAATGAATTAAAACTATCCTTTGTGTTTGCATAAGCCACAAGGTAACCGGATAACCTAAGCAAGTTAGGAGTATTAGTAATTTGTATCTGCAGGTTTATATGTACAAATAATAACGATTAAACGGGTTTTCACTTCTTGCTGTTTTCATAGAACCTGCCCCCCCCCCAGCTTCAGGCTCCCACTTCCTGTGCAGGCTGTGGGTGGTTCTACACAATGCCTTTCTAGTAATACATAAGGTAGAGGACAAGGGGTGCACCGGAGCCATCAAACTGGTTTGACCCAAATTTCCCCACCCTAAGTGCTCCACAAAAGAAAAATTGTAAAATCAGCATAATTCCATCTTCTAATCTTCCATGAGAAAGACTGTTTATAGTCAAAATGTTGCTCTAGTATGGGAACTAGATGGAAGAATAAAAGATAGAGTTTTGGACATGCTCTTGTTTTGTTTTTGTGATTCGACAACAAGGAATGACATTTCAGCTATGCTAGCTCTTATTCATAGCTGTGCCTGTTAGAGAGACATTTGTAATGGAGGGGTTGTGCAAAACAATGACCTTGTCCAAGCAGGATGTCTCGCTGTGAATGTGATTTAGCAGAGCTGTATTTGTTATAAGAGGAAGATGAAGCATGCAAAAATATTTAATATTATTAGTAATATCTGATATAAGAAATACAGAGCAAATAATATTCAGCATATTTCTATATAAAATTATACAGGTCAATAAGAGAGGAGACCTTACATGCTGCCAAGAGAAACAATGTAATTCTTCTACAGTCACACTGTTATCTGTGTACTTACATACATAAGTAACAGTGTCACTCAGCAGCTATGTGCTCTGCCGCCTCAACAGGACCGTCCAACACGATTGACCTCTCCCTGTGAGATAAGATAGAGACGAGCAGGGACTGAGAAGCAAGCTCTAGTCCTGCTGATAAGAAAAGCAAAGAAGACTCAGGCCAATGCTGCTAAAGCAGAGATGTGGTCTGTAATGAAGAAAAACATCTGTAGACAAGCAGGAGAGGAAAACTGCTTTATCCTTGAAATAAAGCAAAATCTGAACAGAAATACATTTGGTAATGATGGATATTTACCTTTACCTATATGTTTAAAACTAATCAATACGATAGGAATATAACTTTAAAGAGTACCTATCACCGTCACACAAATACACAAAAAATTATAGTTGATGAAATTATAAGACTTTTCTCTAATACATGTTATTAGCAAATATGAGAGTTTACCTTAATATTACAGGGACAGGTGTTAGTTTCACTTTCTTAGGCAGAGATCATTATCTAGTAGGTTTCCTTCTGTTGGGAGATACCATCTGTGCAGGGGGAGCTAAGGATATAGTTGCTTGTACAGGGTAATCTGAGTCTCTCACTACATACACTGCAGCACGCACCTCACACTGAGGACATAGTATGACAGAGTTTATCTGTTGCTTCCAGCCTCCTCCTCCATAGCACACAGGCATCCATTTTACACTAGTGTTATAATATCCAGCACAGAAATAGCAGCCCAGAGCTTACTAGTGCACACATGATGGCTCTCCCTTTCACAGTGCACATTTCTAGCTCAGAAGCAGTTTGTTTCAAGGAGCTGTCAGCACAGTGATCCATCATGCTGTCAGGTGTCGACTTGGCTGACTTCAGTCCTTTCTTAAAGAGCACCTGTCACATAGTTTATGCCCCCCTTGCTCAGGACAGCACAAACTTGTGACAGACCTGCTGTTTCCAGCACTGTGTCCCTTATTCTGTAAGTAGTTTTAGAGTATTTAGTGCTCAAATCTTTAGTTTTCAGCCAGAAAACAGTCATTCAAGGAGTCATTTTTTAAACCCCACCCACCTGAGGCTAGCCCCGCCCACCTCAACTGATAAACCTATTACTTTGAATAGGTAGAAACATGTGACTAACTGCCTGATCGGCGGGGCTAGCCTTTGGTGGATGTGGCTAACACCTGCTCATGAATAAGATTTGAAGGGTAAATGCTCTAAAACTCCAGCATCTTACAGAATAAGGGGCACAGCGCTGGATACAACAGGTCTGACACTAGCTTGGGCTGCTCTCCGCAAGGGGGGCACAACCTATGTGACAGGTTCCCTTTAAAGGGCCAGCGCTTTAAAAAAAAAAAAAAAAAAAACTGAATTACAGGTGAAATGCTTTGATTTTCATAACGAAGCATATTTAAAGAAAGTGTTTGTATCTTAGTCTGCTGTTACTACATGAGCTTTCCCTGAAGGTGATAGGTCCTCTTTGAGGTTTTACATGTTTTTCAATAAATAAGTAGTTTTTCCCCGAAGGCACTTTTTTTTGATGTACAAATATAAATGTTTCAGACCATCTAGAATAGGCTGCACCATCGGCATATTATGCCATTCCTCTCACCTCTTAGTGAACAGAGTTGATTTTTTATTTTACAGCTACTCATCCTGACAGACCCTGCACCTTGAAACCCATTTAGGGGACCACCAGGAAAACACTCTTTATGTAAGCTGAGCCCCCTGCCTGGCTGATTGGTGGAGTATAACCACATGGTGATATACTGTACTATGTCATAGATGAAGTGCTGCAATCCCATCCCATTGATCAGCAAAACAAGACACTCAATTTCCAAGAATGATGCACTTTCTGGCTTCACCCCAAAGAGGACTTCACGAGAGAAGGGAGCGCTTGTCTTCTTTTTAGAGAGTCCCTATTATGATCTAGTGACAGACTCCCTTTAAATTAAGTGATTTGGGTGCCTGGTATACATTAAGGAACTTCTGTAAATATAATTCTTAAGTATATGCAGTGCTTCCCCTTTTACTTGAAACTTCCAGCCCAATTGTGATGGTAAAAAATGCAAATCTGGTTTTCACTACCAGTAAAAGCCTTATATACTTTCTCAGTAGTTTCCACTGGAAATTATTTGAAGTCTGCTTTCACAAGTAAGCATTTTTCTATGGGAACAAGTCATTTTAACTGATGTTCAAAGAAGCATGTGGTTTCAGCAAATAAAAGTGATACCATTCCTGAACCTTCATTGTTTACTTCTGAAGGATAAAATTCTTTAGTGTCATACTCATTATGAGACACAGCCCTGTTCTATCTATCTATCTATTATCAAATCTATCATCTATCTATCTATCTATCTATCTCATATCTATCTATCTATCTATCTATCTATCATCTGTCTGTCTGTCTGTCTGTCTGTCTATCCTTCTGTCCATCTATCCTTCTATCCATCTATATATCTCATATCTATCTATCTATTTATCTATCTATTCTTCTATCCATCCTTCTGTCCATCTATCCATTTATCTATCCATCTATATATCTCATATCAATCTATCTATCTATCTATCTATCTATCTATCTATCTATCTATCTATCTATCTATCTATCTATCTATCTAATCTTTTAACGCCAAGCTATGGAAACTGTCTAGGTCTAAGACTTTCTTTATTGCCCATAGTAATCAGAGCTCCATTTTCATTTCATATAGTGCTTTGAAAAAATGAAAGGGGCGCTCTGACAGATTACTATGGGCAGTTTTCATACATGTCCCCGTTATTATCTATACACTACTCACAAAAAGATATTTGCCGTTTGGTTGAAATTTGAGGATGAACATAAAAATTTCTTGAAGTTTTTTTCTTTAAATAAATTAAATAAGACCATCTCTTCTCTTTAGATGCACATGCCCAACTGTTCAATGTTTCAATACTTTTTGCACAACTTGCTGATCTCTAACAAGGAGCTTAATGGCAAAATTCAGAACAGGTGTTTGATCCTTGAATTACTCAATAAATTTAGGGGATCAATTTGAATTGGAATTTAAACAGTGCTCCTCATCCTGATGTTCACCTTACAATTGATCAACAATACCTTACCATGGTGAGGCTTCAAGCAGGATGCTCTCAGGTGGATTTGGCCACTGAGTTTAGAGTGTCCGAGTATCATCTGCAGGTTGTATCAGAGATACAGATAGACTGGAAGAGTGACAGAAAGGCAAAGAAGTGGGAGTCCTTCGGCTACATCACACACTGATGACAACTTCATTGTAACCAATGCCCTGCAGAACTGGATGATGAATGCTGCACAACTCCAGGCATGTTTAAGAGAGGTGAGAGGCAACAAGTGTCATGTCAGACCATTCATATCTCTGCAACAGAGACTATGGGAGACATGTATGAATCAAATGTGTTGAAGTTCATTTTCTGATCTTTTTTTTCAGTGCATAATGTGTCTGAATGTATGAAAGTGTTTTTTGTACGTTCATAAATGGTTTCTAAAGTTCATCGCTCCTCGCCTGTGTGTAAGGCGCATTACGGAACTTAGGCGCATTAGTAATGCGCCTAACATGTATGAAGGTTGTAGATAGGCTGGAAATAAGAGAAGTCATTAGAATAGCATGTAAGTGAATAGAAACTATGGTGCTGATCCTGCTTGGTGGAACACAGGTCACAGCCAGACCTGTGCTGTGCTGGCTCTTACTGTGTAGAATAAAGGGTGAAAGCAGCAAAAGTAAATTTCAAATTTAATGTTGTAAAAATGTAACATTTTAAACTCTGAACAACATCATCAGTGGGTTATTTATTGTAAAACTAGTTTTAGATTCTATTAATTTTAAATATATTTTATAGGAGATTTTTTATATTTTTGGGATATTATAAATGTTTATATTATTTTTTATATGATACAATTTTTAATCAAATTTAAATTATTTAATTTTATTTAATAATAATCAGAAATTACTTTTTATTATTGTACTGGTGTAAGTTGAGAAATAAGGGATATTTCTTGCCCTAAGAGCAAATCCAGCTCCACTTCGACTCCTCAGGCTCAAGTAAACCACAATGAAATAGGTCTGCCTGTCCGAGCAGTAATGCACCTAGTTTTGCCGAACCACATTCATACATGTGTCTAATATTACGAGTGTGGTGCGAGACGCCCCCCAGAACACCCCCAAAACGCCTCCCGAATATTAGGCGCATTATAAAGTGTTGTCATATGAACAATGCACCTAACACATTCATTAGGTGCATTAGACATGGTAGCCGGCTCACTTAGGCGCATTTTACGCCAGAAAAGGGTGAAAAACCCGATCATACATGGCTCCCTATGTCTCTGTTGCAACCTGCTGATCACACCATGTGACACTCTAAGCTCTATGTATATGTTTATGTATTGTGAGAAGGTGACAGGCGACGTCGCAGAGGGAAGGTATTTTTCCCCTAGGGTACTGTCTTATGTGGCTCTAGGAAGTATATGGAGCAACATGTGTCACCGAGAGGCCTGGGCTCGGTGAAGGAAGGCCAATAGCTTAGGTGTCAGTAACACTATGTTACTGACACAGTGTTAGTAAGCGGTTTCCAGTCCGTTTAGTCTGGGTCGGCTTTTCCTGGGAGTGGTCAAAGAGCAGGGTGGGAGCCACTCCCCCGGGCCCCCGGTGAGGCTAGTTTTTAGGCCTATAAAGCCTGGGCCTGCAGGCTTGTGTTTGTCTTCCTGTGGACCTCTGCTGCTAAGAGGGAAACCACGCTGTGACCGTCTAAACAGAAAGGAACGCTCTGTCTAAGTAGTGATCAGACGAGCAGATATTTTGTTTGTATTTTGGCTGAACTTTAAGGCCTTGAGTTTTTGTTTTCTCCTGCAAATAAACCCAGGCAGCGCCTTGACTTGGACTTTTTTACAACGTGTCACTGTCTCTGTCTGTTGAAGCCCATGCTGCCTACCGATTTCGTGACGCTAACCCCCAGAGTATGTATATGTATGTATTTATACGTGTGTATGTATATATTGTAGAAGGAAAAAATTCCTGAGGTTTTTTGGTTGTTTTGCATCCCCCAAAAATAAGAAGTGGTCAAAAAGTTGCATGTTCCCCGAAACGGTGCCAATAAAAACTACACTTTTGTGTGCAAAAAATGAGCTTTCACTCAGGTCTATAGAGCGAAAAACAGAAACAGTTACTGGTCGCAGAAAACGGCACTGCAGCTCATATTTAAAAAAAAAAAAAAAAGTTTCTATCTTTTTTAAAAGTACTAACACATAACACAAACTCTACAAATTTGTTATCAGTGGAATTGTTCCTCATTTTGAAATGAGTGGCCTGCAGTGTACAGATAACATCATTTCTACAGAACATTGAGCGCCATAAAAATGAAACCCCTGTAAAAATGGCTGTTGTGTGTGTGTGGGGAGAGGTATGGGGGGTAATGAGGTGGCTGATAGAGCCCCATTCCCAAGTCGAACCACTTACATGGGCCAGAAGGAGAAGAAAATAAAGAGAAGATATACATACACTGATAAAGGTAAATCTTTCAATCAAGGCTTGGTTAGCAGGACTCCTATGGCCTATGACTCTCTTAAGAAGTCCGGTCAGTATTTTTTTCTGCTTTTACTAAAGATCCGCTCCCATAAAACAAACCCTACATATTATAGAGTCAGCTTCTCTCCCTCTATCATAAAACCCATAATCACAGAGCTCACTTCTCTCCTCTTTCTTTAAAAACCCTTTAATCAAGAGTTTGTTCCTCCCTATCAATAACCCCCTATATATCACAGAGCTAGTTCTCTCCTCTATCATAAACCCTTTTAAATACACGAGCTCGCTTCTCCCCCTTTTTCATATAACCATATATCACAGAGCAAGCTTCTCCCCTTTATCATAAACCCCTATATATCCAGAGCTCGCTTCTCTCCTCTATCTATAACCCTATATACACAGAGTCATTTCTCCCCTTCTATAAAAAACCTTATTTTCCAGATATCTTTTTCCCCCTCAAATTTATAACCCTATATTCCAGAGTCAGTTTCCCCCCTCTATCTATAACCCTATATCCCCACAGAGTAGTTTCTCCTCTTCATAAAAACCCTATAAAATACAGAGCTCGCTTCTCCCCTCTTATAAAACCCCTATATAAACAGAGCCAGCTTCTCTTCTCTATATAAAACCCGATATCACAGAGCTCAGCTTTTTCCCCCCCTATCAAAAAACCCAAATATATACAGAGCTCAGCTTCTCTCTTATCATAAAACCCCTATATATCACAGAGCTCGTTTCTCTTCTTATCTTTTAAACCGTTATTCACAGAGCTCAGCTTCTCTCCCCTTATATAACCCTATATATCACAGAGCTCAGTTTCTCCCCCTTTACATATAACCCATTACACAGAGCTCAGCTTCCTCCTCTATCATATAACCAATATCACAGAGCTCGTTTCTCTCCCCTATCATATAACCCTATATTCAAAAGGCTCAGTTTCTTCCTCTATCATTAACCCTTAACACAGAACTCAGCTTCTTCCTCTATTTTAAAACCCCTTTATCACAGAGCTCACTCCCCGCCTTATCATAAACCTATATATCACGAGCTCGCTTCTCCCCCTATCATAAAAACCCTATATATCAAAAGGCTCATTTCTCCCCCTATCATATAACCCTATATATCCAGAGTCAGTCTTCCTCTTAATTAAAACCCCTATATATACAGAGTCAGCTCTCTCCTCTATATAAAACCTATTATAAAGAGCTCGTTCCTTTTCCCTTACATTAACTCTAAATATCAAGTAAGCTTCTTCCTTCTAACCCATTAACCCAATATAAAGACCCCAGCTTTTCCCTTTCTATATATAAACCCTATATATTCACAGAGCCATTTCTTCCTCTATATAACCCTATTATCACAGAGCTCAGCTTTTTCCCCCCCTTATCATTAACCCCCTATTATCACAGAGCTCAGCTTCTCCCCCTCTATCTAAAACCCTTTTAATTCCAGTGCTCATTCTCCCTTTTTTTTCATAAACTTTTAATATATCAACTCAGCTTCTCCCTCTATTTTAAAACCCCTATATACACAGAGCTCATTTTCTTCCTCTATCATATAACCCTATATATCACAAGCTCAGTTTCTTCCCCTCTATCTTTAAAACCCCTATATATCACGGCTCACTTCTCTCCCTTATATATAACCCTATATATCACAGGCTAGTTTCCCCCTCTTCAATAACCCCTATATATCAAGAGCTAGTCCCTCATTATCTATCTGCTCTCTTTGGGGGCGGGTTCCTTTTATTTTGGTAATCAGTAAATGGGTTTTGGGTTTTTGATTGCTTTTAAAAAAAAGAAAATTGGGTATTACCCTTCCCCTTTTTGGGAAGAACTGGCCCCTTTACCTGCTGCAGTGCCTTCTAGGGGAGGGCAAACCCTAACGGGCCAAGTTTTTGGGGAAAAATACTGGAAAAGGTTTATTTTGTTTTTGTTTTTTTAAAATTGCCACTTTTAAGGGGCTTGTTCACACGGTTTTGGGACCCTTTTTTACGGACCCGTTTTTTGGCCTTAAAAGCGCTGGGGAAAGCGGATCGCAAAAAACGCAGCAGGATACTTTATTTGGAGGTTTTTTGAATGCTTTTTTTACTTGCGTTTTAGCATCCGCTTTTCGGATGCTTTTTCAGTCCTCTCTCTTTCTGTATCTCCCCGGCTTTTTCATTCTCTCTCTGCCCCGGCTCCCTTTCATTCTCGCTCTCCCCGGCTCCCTTTCATGTCTCCTCTTCCCCCGGCTCCCTTTATGTTCGTCTTCCCCGGCCCCCTTTCATGTCTCGTCTCCCCCCGGCCCCCTTTAGTCTCGCTCTGCCCCGGTTCCTTTCTGTCTCGTCTTGCCCGGTTTTTATGTCTGTCTCTGCCCTCCTTTATTTTGGGGGCTTGCCCACCCCATTCTCTCATGTCACCGCCGCCCAGCCATTTCTCATTCACCCCGCCGCCCCATTTCCATTTTCTATGTCTCTCCCCCAGCTCCCTTTATCTCTGTCCCCCCCGCCCCGCCCCCCTTTCATCTAGGGCTCTGCCCCGTCCATTCATCTCTGTCACCCCCGCCCAGTCCCTTCATTTCATGTCACCGCTGGCTCCCTCCCCCTCCGCCGCCGCCCCCCCGCTCCCTGCGCTCCCCCGCTGCCGCCGCACACCTCTCCAGCGATCCCGTCCAGCCTCCCAGTGCGCTTTTTCATCCGTTTTGGATGCAAAGCGATTTAGTCCCCGGAGTTGGGCGCTTTTGGACAGGTGCCAAAAGCAGATCCCTTATCTCCATGGGCTTTAACTTTGGGAAAAAGAAAAAGAATTGACATGTCAATTCTTAAAAACGGGTGCAAAAGCGCAGTGCAGGGGAGTCTAAAAGCGCACGGATCCCCCCCGTGGGAACGTGTGCACTTTTGCCATTCAACTCAATGTTAAACAACTGCAATTGTTAGTCCCTTTTGCGGACCGTAAAAAAGGAAACCGTAAAACGGATCACAAAAACGCCGTGTGAACAAGCCCTAACCATTATACAAAGCATCACTCCTCTTGCCAGTGTGTGGTACAAAGTAAAAACCCTAAATATTAGTAATTGATTTTTTCAGTAGTTGGAAACACTTATCACCTACAGCTCCAAAATTATGTTTATAGCTGATTACCTAAACTTTCGGCCTGTAATTTGTCTTCACACGGGGAGAAATTATAGCAAAATTTAAACATAAATATTAGGGGGAGGGTTTGTGGGTTTTCTGTTTGCCTGTGTGTGGTGACCCTGCACGCTTTTTTTAAGGTTCTTATCCAAATGACAATTTATTCAATTAGTGACTCTAGTACAATCATATAGATAAGGCAACATTCACATCTCATTATGTAACCATTAGTGTATTGACTATGAAAGCTCCCCATTCACACCTGAGACAACGAGTTACATGACACCAAGGAGGGAAAATGGCAAATTGTACACAATTTGTCTATTTTCACTTAGGGGTGCACTCACTTTTGTTGCCAGTGGTTTAGACATTGATGGCTGTGTGTTGAGTTATTTTGACAGCACACAAAATTTACACTGTTATACACTAGGGCTGTAATAGGCTGTAGGAATTGGAATACGCCTGCCCTGTGTCAGGAGGAGAGAGCCGGCTCTATATAACATTTGTGACTTGCTATATTTTCATGCATTACCTATTGTGCTACTGTGGTTTTGTAACCCGCTATTTTGTAACAATAATATACTCTTATATGCATTATATTACTCTGGAGTGCCGTGGATTATCTTGCTTCATGTATCTATGGTCACTCTGATCCAGGACTGGGACAAAGTTTTCTGGTGCCCTAGGCAATAAGGCTTATAGCACCCCCAATGGAAAATTCAGCCCATTCCATGCCTCCTTACGCCCTCTTTCTGCCTAGGATAAAGTGGCACCGTAGTGTACCTTTCCTACCTTCACCTACCCGTCGCTCCGGCCCTGCTCTGACCTTTCCACTAGAGCACCCGCTGTCCAAGGTGTGCGTGACCTTTCACTATCTACAGTTGATACCGGAAGTTTACATACACTATATAAAAAGACACATAGGCATGTTTTTCTCACTATCTGACATGAAATCAGAATAAACCTTCCCCGTTTTAGGTCAATTAGAATTACCAACATTTTTTATATTTGCCAAATGCCAAAATAATGAGAGAGAGAATTTTTTAAGACATTTTTATTACTTTCTGCAAAGACAAAACTTTACACACATTTCATTAGTTATTTGGTAGCATTGCCCTTAATCTGTATGACTTGGGATTTTGGCCCATTACTCTTGACAGAACTGGTGTAACTGAGCTATGTTTGTAGGTCACCTTGCTTGTACCTGCCTTTTCAACTTTGCCCATAAGTTTTCAATAGGATTGAGATGAAGCTATCTTTAAGCCACTTTGTAACCAGTTTGCAGTAGCTTAGGGTCATTTTCCATTTAGAAGACCCATTTCTGCCCAAGCTTCAACTTCCTGGCTGATATCTTGAGATGTTGCTTCAATATTGCCACATAACCTTCTTTCCTCATGATGCCGTCTATTTTGTGAAGTGCACAAGTCCCTCCTGCAGCAAAACAACCCCACAATTAGGGTGGTGTTCTTAGGCTTCCAAGCTTCTCCCTCCAAACGTAACAATGGTCATTATGGCCAAACAGTTAATTTTAGTTTTGTCAGACCACAGGACGTGTCTCCAAACATTTAGGTCTTTGTTCCTGTGTGCATGCATGTAAGTGGATTTGTATGATCCCTATTTAGATAAGTGTAACAAACACTTAAACATTGTTACGATTTTAATACACTTTAGAAAATATATACTGTTGAAACCAGAAGTTTACATACACTATATAAAAAGACACATATGCAAGTTTTTCTCACTATCTGACATGAAATCAGAATAATCCTTACCTGTTTT
This sequence comes from Phyllomedusa bahiana, assembly GCA_025379985.1. Classification (NCBI taxonomy): domain Eukaryota; kingdom Metazoa; phylum Chordata; class Amphibia; order Anura; family Hylidae; genus Phyllomedusa; species Phyllomedusa bahiana. Next base: position 13,181 of record JAODAL010017704.1, read on the forward strand.
GAGTCAATTAGGATTACCAAAATTATTTATATTTGCGAAATGCCAAATAATGAGAGAGAGAATTTTTTAAGGCCTTTTATTACTTTCTGCAAAGGGCAAAAGTTTAATACATTTCATTAGTAATTGGTAACATTGGGTCTTAAACTGTATGACTTGGGCAAACATTTTGGATATCCTTCCACAAGCTTCTCACAAATAGGTGGTCGGCAGTTTGGCATATTCCTCCTGACAGAATTGGTGTAACTGCCCCATGTTTGTAGGTCGCCTTGCTGACATCTGCCTTTTCAGCTTTGTCCATAAATTTTCAATAAGATGAGATCAAGGCTTTGTGATGGCCACTCTAAAAAAATTGACTTGGTTATCCTTAAATCACTTTTTTAACCAGTTTGGCAGTATGTTTCGGGTTTATTGTCCATTTGGGAAAACCATTTCTGCCCAGATTTAACTTCCCGGCTAATGCCTTGAGATGTTTTCTTCAGTATTGCAACATAATCTTCTTTCCTCATGATGCCATCTATTTTGTTTTCAAAAGTTGGGATGGTTTTTTCTTTAGGCTTCCAAGCTTCTCCCTTTTTCCTCCAAACGTAACGATGGTTATTTTTGCCAAACAGTTCACTTTTAGTTTCATCATACCACAGGACATGACTCCAAAAATTTAGGTCTTTGTTCCTGTGTGCATTTGCAAACATTAATCTGGCTTTTATAAGTTTCTTTTGAAGTAATAGCTTCTTCCTGGCAGAGTGGCCTTTCAGCCCAAGTTGATACACTTGTTTCACTATGGATAATGACACAATCTAACCAGTTTACGCCAACATCTTCACAAGGTCTTTGGCATTTATTTTTGGGTTGATATGCACATGTTGGACCAAAACAAGTTCATCTCTAAGACACACAACCTATCTCCTTCCTGAGCGGTATGATGGCTGGACATTCCCATCTTGTTTGTACTTCCATATAATTTTTTATACAGATGAACAAGGCAACTTCACGTATCTGGAAATTGCACCCATGGATGATCCAGACTTGTGCAAGTCCATACTACTCTTCCTGACATCTTGGCTGATTTCTTTAGACTTTCCCATGACGCACACAGAAGCAGTGCGTTTCTGGTGCACAATTAAAATACATCCACAGGTGTGTCTCTAATTAACTCAGATGTTGCCAATAAATCAGAAGCTTCCAAAAACATTACATCATCATATGGGCTGTCCCAAATTGTTTAAAGGCAGAGTAATCCTAGTGTATGTAGACTTTTGTCTTTGCAGAAAGTAATAGAAATGCCTTAATATATTCTCTCTTTCATTATTCTGGCATTTGGCAAATATAATTAATTTTGGTTCCTAATTGGCCTAAAACGGGGAAGGTTTATTCTGATTTTATGTCAGATAGTGAGAAAAACATGCATATGTGTCTTTTATATAGTGTATGTAAACTTCTGGTTTCAACTGTCTATTATTAAATTTAGGGACCGGTTTGAGGTCTAAATCAATTTTGAGGTTTGGTCTGGTTGTTGAATATATTCATACTTCTGGAAAGAGTATAAATTAAATTAGGGGCCCATCATATTGCAGTTATGCTCTTTCTTTCATTGTGATACACATCCTTAGGCATTACCATATCAGAAGTATTTCTGACTGCAAAAATTAATAGTATGCATGACCCTGACCATGTGATTAGGCGTTTCTATGTCCAACTTTATTTCCTTCTTGTGTTGATGTAAGGTTCATGCTGCGTCCACATGGCAAAGTACAAATATGGTGTGAAACTCTGATGGCAAAACCATGCTGTGTAGACATAACTTTACATGCCTGTTTAGGCTTTTTTCCTCCCCTGAAAACACTAGGGAAAAAGGTGTCATTAGAATCAGGGCAGGCTGGGATTTCAAAATACCTGGCATGCGCAAATAACATGCAGTCTATCATGTCCTTACTGTCCAGGGATCTATTTTCTGCAGAAATGCAAAAACAACTTGTAATTCTGAATATACCCATATGGATTCATTGCCACACATGTATCAATACTGGCATATTTATTATTTTCATTTGTGACTCTTTTTATTGCAACAAATGTATTCATTTTAATAAAATATGCTTAGGACATTGCTGCCCTGATGAAATAAAAAGCTCATTCTTTAGGCTATGTTCACACGGCTTAACTGCGGGATGTAATGGCTTAACTGCGGGACGTGTGGCCGGGGGCGGGGCGAGAGAGAGCGGGGGGGGCAGCGGGGGGCCGGCGCGTATACGCCGCTAGAAAGTGACATGTGAATTATCTCCCCCCTCGACGTATTGTGCGAGCGGGTAGAGGAGACGTAATCCATAGTTCTCTATGAGAACTGTGGATTACCGTAATGAATGGGCCGTTTTCAGGCCATAATTGGCACACTACGGCGCGTAGTTACGGACTGAAATACGGCCCATTTTAAGCCGTGTGAACATGGCCTTAGCCCTCAGCTCAGGGACTGTTTCACATCTGGGCCTGAGGTTCTGTTCAGAACTTCTGCTGCAGAGTAGAACTACTCCCGTGTTCGTGCTGTGTTATTTTATCAGTCATTCCCGATGGAAGCTCAAGAGGTGCCAGTGATAAGACTGATGTCTATGAGAAATTATCCATAAGAATTGGGGTAGTCATAAGTAACCCGGTGAATGCCATCATGTGTTCTGAAGGTGGTGACATCCTTGTTGCAGGGCATGCATGCGTTGTGCCACCTGGAATAAGTTGCCCCTGAAGATGTAGGGAGGATGTTGCCCATATTGATAGGTACCTGGCAGAATGAGGTAAGGTCTAAGTTTATGGATGACTCCAGTGCTGTCCAGCAGGAAGGGGGATGTATTTCTCTGGGGTTATGGAACAGATGTGTGAAAAGTGAATTCCCTGAGGAAAGTGGGGTGCTTTCCCCAGAGAAAATGAGAGCAATAAGAATGGGGTGAAAAGGTTCTCTAGAGTAGGAGCCTTGACACTGGAGGGAGGCTGTGCAAAGTGAAAAAGTCTAATGGTCTTTATCAAAAAGGTGGTTGCATGTTTCCACCACCAGGTGGAGTGAAGCAGGTTAACAGCAAGATGTCGCCAAGATTACCTGGCCTTGGTTAGGTAGGAGCCGTTCATGCATGTTGTCAGCCACAGTAAGTGTTTGGCATCTGTGTATAGTTGGTGTGGCTGTTTCAGCCGATCCAGGAAGGCTCTTACTGGGAGTAGGCAAAGTGTTGTGTGGGTGCCTACTCCCCTTGTTCCAGGACAGGCTTTTGGCAGGTCACTGGAGGCCTATAAAAAGCCTGGCACTCCAGGTGATATGAAAGTGTGGTCGGCTACCTGGATCTGGGAGCGACAGCATAGCTAAGGAGGAAGCTCTGATAACCCCTATAGGCTGGAAATTGGCCTGAACTAGGGGAATCTGATGAGGACTCTGATTTGGTGGAGTTGTGCGGTAGGCATAGATCAATGGTAGTAGAGGGACACGTTACGTGTTTAATTAGTGGCTGGCTGTAAATCTGTACCTCAATAAAACAGGCTGAGGTCAGAAAGAAGCAGCTCTGTGTCTGAGTGCCATTCTGTTTACCAAAGCAGCGATCATGTGATCTTATGATCTTATTGTGAGGTGTCACAATACATTATTGAAATAAAATGATTAGAAACAGAAAAAAACAATATGGATCAACAGATGTGAGGCAATAAATAACAGGAAGAAAGAATTTAAACTACTTAAACAAGAGGACAGTGAAGAGGCACTAAAAAAAGGAAAAAAGAGGAAAATAATAAAATATGTAGAATAAAGACAGCAAAGCTGCAGACATAAAGGCAGATTGCCAAAAAGCGTAAAAAATCCTCAAAATATTTTATAACTATATAAATAGTAAAAAGATTAAACTGAAAATGTTGGCTCTTTGAAAAGTAGTAAGGGAGTATTGTAGAGGGTGATGAGGAGAACGCAAACCTATTAAACAATTTTTTCTCCCTCAAATTTACTGAGGAGAAAAACCTTCCTGTTGATGGGCAGAGGGATAAGGTAAACTCTACATTAAATGTATGTTCACACAGTGTAATTTTATGCTTGTTTTGGTGCGTATTTTGCACAGATTTATGTAGCAAAATATAATTCGTACAATGTTCCATATAGCTATTATTTAATCCAATGTAAAACACGCCCCATCATTCACATGATCCGTATTTTACAAGTGTTACTATGGACGATTTTACTGGTATAAAGTTAAATGTTTTGTCAATTCTTGAGGTGTTTACGGCATTAAAATCCCTATAGAAACACTGGTCTTGCATATTTGCACCACGTAAACGCAGCACAATACGCTCCACACTTTGCTAAAATTACACTTTAAAATACGCCTCTTATCAGGCCTATTTTAAAGCTAATTTATAAGCATAAATTTACACTTTCAAGGGTTTGTTTACATGACAGATTTTAATGGGTCCCGTGAATAAACTCCACTGGTGGACTCCTAGAATCGACTCCACTGGTGGACTCCAAGAATCTACTCCACTGGTGGGATCCAGTAACCAACTCCACTGGTGGATGCCAATACTTAACCCCCACTGATGGGCTCCAATAATCAACTCTACTAGTGGGCCTCCAATAACCAACTCCAATGGTGGGCTTCATTAATTAACTCCAAAGTATAAACCCATGAATAAACTCCACTGGTGGGCTCCAATAATCAACTCCACTGGTTGGGCCTCAAGAATCAATTCCACTGGTGGGCACCAATAAACGACCAGGCAACCAGATACCTCCTCCTGATGGGTTTATTTAAAGGAGACTTTAGCTTTACCACCTTACCTACAGATTATGGTTTTATCCTTCCCCCGATTACCATTCCTGTGTATTGTGACTCTAATCTGAGCTCTTGATTGACCCTGACCTTGAACACAAACTTGTTCATTGCTTATCATTGCTGTGATGTCAGTACTTTGTGTTAGGCACTTAGAATAGGCTGGGCAACCCGCTCAATCAAATAGTATGGGCATCATCAATTGGTTGTAAATCAGCATGGTGCACCATACGGAACCATATAACTGGCCACTACATAAGCCTTATGTATGTGCATTTAAGCAACTGCCCCCCTTATGGATAAAAGCTGTGTGAGCAATTGTTCATCAGTAGTGATGAGCGATTGTGTCAACTATCGTTATTGAATCAATTATCATGACGATAGTCGATGGTCGATAACAGATTATCGCCAATGACCATTAAAGTCTATGGGAGAGGAACAACACCTTCATTCTTATACCCACACAGGGGTGGAGAAGCTGGAATTAACATCCACAACAGTAAACTGGATATGTGCTACATCTTAGGCAAGACAATTAGGCAACAAGAGTCTCAGAAAAAAAACTGACAGACTATTCACTATCCCTGTTCTTGTACCACAGCATGACCTTAAACCTGCATGACCCACAAATTAAAAAGTGCCAGAAGGCAGTATTATTTGAACCATCATTTTATTTGAACTGGACATTGACTATCCCTGTCCTGGAACGCAGCATGACTTTTAAACCTGTCTGACCCACAGATTAAAAAGTGCCGAAAAAAGGAGTCTTTGAACCACCATTGTAGTTGAACCGGACATTGACTATACCTGTCCTGGGCCACAGCATGAGCCCCAAACCTGCATGACCCACAGATTAAAAAGTGCCTGAAGAAAATAGTCTTTGAACCATCATTTTAGTTGAACTGGACATTGACTAAACCTGTCCTGGACCGCAGCATGACCCTTAAATCTGCATGACCCACATATTAAAAAGTGCCTGAAAAAGGAGTTTTTGAACCACCATTTTAGTTGAACTGGACATTGACTATACCTGTCCTGGACCACAGCATGAACCTTAAATCTGCATGACCCACAGATTAAAAAGTGTCGGAAAAAGTAGTCTTTGGACCACCATTTTAGTTGAACTGGACATTGACTATACCTGTCCTGGACCGCAGCATGACCCTTAAATCTGCATGACCCACACATTAAAAAGTGCTGGAAGAAAGTAGTCTTTGAAGCAGTATTTTAGTGAACTGGACATTGACTATCCATATCCTGTAACGCAGCATGAATCAAAAACCCGCACAGGTGCCCTTATGGACCATCAGCATAAAATTTAGCAATAAGAAATAAACTATATTAAAAACAACTAGTTTTCCAATACTGCTGTGGCTAGAAGTACTTGCCATCCTACTGGTGACATTGTTCCACCGTGACATTAGAATGTAAAGCAAACAAACCAGATGTCCCCAGTAGGTCAACGAGGCCTGTCTGAAAATCCTGCATTCTACTGTCAAGTGGGTTGAAGGAAATTACTGATCAAGGCAGGTGAGGCTGTAAACGTGGATCACGGAGGTTCAGCTAGCAGGGTCGAAATTACAGTGGGTGTGGTGAGAGCCAGGGCTGGTGTTCGTCATCTATTAACACGCAGGTTCAGCTAGCAGAGCCGGGGTAACAGTTGGTGCGTTGAGTGCCAGGGCTGGTGTTCGTCATCTATTAATACGCAGGTTCAGGGCCGGAGTTACAGTGGGTGCAGTGAGAGCCAGGGCTGGAGTCCGACATCTATTAACACGGCAAAAATGCCCTTATGATGCAGCAACGAAAACAGTCGTGCTGAAGCAGAGTGCGGAAGTGTGAGCTAAGACCTTTGACCCTTTGGTCCCTGTTGACAATTGTGAAGAACAAATGTCTGTTAGAAACCACATTTTTTTATAAAAGGACCTGTAGTATAGCTGTATTTCACAGCAACATGCCCCCAAAAATTCAAAACATGACCCTTTGGCCACTCTTAACAATTGTGAAGAACAAATGTCTGTTAGAAACCACATTTTTTTAAAATAGGACCTGTAGTATAGCTGCATTTCACAGCAGCATGATCCAAAAAATTATAAAAATTACTTCTCAGCGACTGTTAAAAATTGTGAGGGAGAAATGCCACTTAGAAGTCACATTTCTGTTTCAAAGGACCTTGATTATAGCTGTATATCACAGCACCATGAACCCAAAACCATTGACAGTGCGAAAAATTTTAAGGAAGAAGTGAGTAGATGGAATATGTTTTTTTCATGAAACCGTATACAATTGGTGTCTTTTACAGTCTCCTCACCGCAAAACCAGCAAAATGACCTTTTGGGAACTAAGAATAAAAATTTCAGTAGGAAATGATCATTTTCAGTTTTTTTTTTCAGAGGACCATTTCTTTTGGAAGCGGAATGTGAAGTAGACCAGCAACTAATCGGTGACCTCGGCAATTGGGGCCACAACATCATCAGAGATCCACGCCTGATTCATCTTGATGAAAGTCAAATGATCCACATTATCAGTGGAAAGCCGGATGTGTTTGTCTGTAATGACTCCTCCAGCTGTGCTGAAGATCCGCTCAGATATGACACTGGCTGCTGGGCAGGACAATACCTCTAGAGAATGACGAGCAAGCTTGGGCCATTCATCCATTTTGGATACCCAGAAGTCGATTGGGTCCTGAACATATCCAAAAACATGTTGAGACGCAGATAGTCGTGCACCATGATCTTAGGCCGGTCTCTGTGTGTTGTATGTGTGCCCTGCATTACATACGTTGGTGAGGTGGTAAATAAGGATTGCCAGAGGTCACCCATTAGGCTTCTGCCACATTGCTTGCTGCTGCCGCTACGGCTACTTGGCACTCTACTGCTGTCACGTTGCTGACGTTGTACCACTGTGACATTTGAAGAACATGAAGCAGATGCAAAAGATGTCTCCAGTTGATCAATCAGCATGGTCTCAAATTTCTGCATTTTACTCTGAATTTGGGTGGGTGGAAGGAAAGTGCTGAGTTTTGCTTTGTACCGGGGATCAAGGAGGGTGGCCACCCAGTAACTATTGTTCAGTTTGATGGCCTTAATGGAGGATCATGTTGGAGAAAATGGAGCATCCAAGCACTCATGTGAGAGATGGAGCCTTGATTTCCCAAGCCTCTGGGTCAAAGGGGCACTAGCAAACTGATCTTCCTCATCTTCCTCCTCCGCCTCAAATCCGTTCCAACCTCTTTCCAAGGCAGGGACATCTGTTACATCGGTGTCCAGGAATACATCATCCTCCTCCTCCGCTTCCTCCGCTTTAGCTTCAACACAGCCCTGACTTGCCTCAGATTCTGTACCCTGAGAGCTGAGGCGCCGCCTTGCACCAGCCCTGTACCCCGAAACACTGCCTAATGAAGACCGATAAAGTTGTGAAACTGTCGGGCCTTCTGGATTCGACGGAGAGAAAGGCTCCGTGTCCGCATCTGTGTCCGTCTCCTCCTCCGTCGCTGGCGGGACCTGTTGTTTCAGAGTGTCCAACGATCGTTCCAGAACTAAGATCACCACAATGCTCATGCTGACAAGGGCATCGTCCGCACTGACCATTTTGGTGGCTTCTTCAAAACTGGCAAGGATGGTGCAGAGCTCTTTCACCTGCCTCCACTCTCGGTGGCTCAACACCCCGAGGTTCGCACCGCTGCTTGTCAGGCCATGTGTTACTTCATACTTCGTAATGGCATTGCGCTGCTGCAACAATCTCTGGAGCATGTGGAGAGTGGAATTCCAATGTGTTGCCACGTCAACATTGAGACGGTTGACGGGGAGGCCGAGCTGACGCTGTAACGCAGCCAGCCGGGACGAAGCAGGGTGCGAACGGCGGAAGTGTGAGCCCAGACCTCGAGCCTTCCTCAGCAGGCAGTCCAGACCCGGGTAGCGCTTTAGAAATTTCTGGACAACGAGGTTCATTATGTGTGCCAGGCAAGGGATGTGCTCCAGCCTACCGATCGTAAGGGCGGCCAGGAGATTTCGACCGTTATTGCACACCACCTAGCCTGGCACAAGGTTCTTGTCACCCAGCCAGCGCTCGGTCTCGTTGCGGAGAGCCGTCCATAGCTCCTGACCTGTGTGTGGACGGTCTCCAAGGCAGATTAATTTCAACACGACTTGTTTTCTCTGGGCACATGATGCTACCAGTGGACCTTGGGAGAAAGAACCCTGCACCATCCCTGCGGTTTTGAAGAGTGTGCGCCTAGCCTGAGATCCACCGTCATACTAGAGACATCCACCCAGCTCACCCAGTGAGCTGTCACAGAGATATATCGGCCTTGGCCGTGCTTACTAGTCCATGTGTCGGTGGTCAGTTGGACTTTGCCGGACACAGATGCAGACAACGCGCTGGAAATTTTAGATGACACGTGGCTGGCCAGGGCAGGGACGGCTTTTCTGGAAAAGAGATGCCTGCTCGGCATCTGTTATTGGGGGCAGGCAAAGGCCGTGATGTGGTGGAACCCATCTGTGTCCACCAGACAGAAAGGCAACATTTCCAAGGCCAAAAACCTGGCAATGCCGACATTCAGGGTTTTGGCTTTGGGATGGTTTGGGTTAAAGTGTTTCTTCTGCTCCCAACCTGTTAGACAGAAGGCTGACTGCTAGACTGGCCGCTGTATGGCGTGCAGGTCAAACTTGTGGAAGGAGAAGGGGTAGGATGGGTCTCTGACGCTGGTGGTGGTTCTCGGGCGATGGTGGAGGCTTAAGCGGAGGCTGATCTTTGCTCATGACTCTGAGAGACATGGGCAGCTGAGGAATGCTTGGTCGTGGCGGAGGAGGAGGAGGCTGAAACAGAGGGTGTTACAGTGGTTCGAAGCCCGGGATCGGTGTGGCCTTTTTTTCACCAAGTGCTCCATCCATTTCAACTAATTCATTCGCTGCATGTGACTAGACATGTTGGTGGTGGTTAAACACCTAAGATTCTTCTCTCTTCTGATGCGTTTACGGCAAAGGTGGCATGTGACATCGCTGGGTGAATCAGAGGCTTCCTCGAAAAAGGCCCAGGCTTGAGAGGTCCTGGACCTTTTCGACGGCGATAAACGAGGAGCGGTGTTTCCGCTGATCATGACTAGCGGAATAATCTCAGCGGACTTGTGGGACTGCCCTCTCCCTTTTTGAGGGGGGACCCGTACTGACACTACCCCATCATCTTCCTCCTCGTCCAGTGAGGAAGCCAGGGGCGTCGCTAGGTAGGTTTGTTCGGGGCACAAGCCCCGGACCAGACTCCCTTTGCCCCGAGTCTCAGAACGTCCGGTTCCAGGTCATTACTATGACCTGTAGAGCCGACAAGCTGTTCCACTGTGTGTGTGTCCCCTGGACTCACATACAGTTCAGAGCAGCAGCAGCTATGTGCAGGCAGAGAGGGGGAGGGCGACTGCCCGGGATGAAGAGAGCTCAGGAGGGAGGAGGGGGCGCCGGCTGCTCACACTGTGAAGGGAATCAGGAAGCAGCGCGCTGTCCAGCCGTGAGAGGCTCCGCCCCCTGCTGTCCTCTTATCTCGCCCAGGACCAGACCAGCAAGAAGGACACAAGTGAGTGAGGAGCCTCAGTGCTGAACAATAATTCTAAGTAGTGTAATAAGGGGGAGACAAAATAATGTTCCTGAATGTGAACTGTACTGAATGTGTATGCATGTGTGTATGCAAATGTGTATGTATTGTATTTATGTGTATACATGTGTGTATGTGTTTGTATAGATGTCTGTGTGTATGTTTATATGTGTATAAGTGTGTGTGTGTGTATGTATGCATTGTATGTGTGTGTATGTATGTTTGTATATATATCTCTGTGTATGTATGTCTCTGTGTATGTACTGTGTATATGTGTATGTATATTGGTGTATCCACAATATCACCTCATTCACATCAGTAAAACATAATCCTGCCTGTGTGTCCCTTAGGCTATGTTCACACGGTGTCTTGTGATGTGTACGGTACGCGCCGCAATACACTGTGTGCTTTAGGAGCTCGCACTGTTCAGCACGTCTTCTCGAAGCACGGGGGAGGGGGGAGGGGCCATAGACATGCATTGACTTGTCACTTTTCTCCCTATGCATACAATACGATCGTATTGTACGCATGGGGGAGGACGTGTAATCCATAGTTCTCTATGAGAACTATGGATTACCGCAATTACGCCATGTGAACATACCCTTAGACATGTAAACTACAACCTGATGACAAATCATATTTGAATATAATTTTTTTATACTTGTCATTTGTCAGGGTTGCGTATGATTTTAGCTGCTGCAGCCAGACTAAGGGTATGTTCACACTGCGTAAACCATGGGCCGCATTTCGTGGCGTATTTGCGCTTCAATACGCCCGACATGCGTGCCACAATTACTGTAATTCATAGTTCTCACAGAGAGCTATGAATTACATCTCGTCTCTCCCGTGCGTACAATACACATATATTGTACACCGGGGGAGAGAAGTGACGTCACTTCTTCGCGGCTCTGATAGTGGAGGTGAATGGACCGGCCCCCCTGTGCTTGGAAGTACGCGCTGAACAGCATGTACTTCCAAAACACACGGTGTACTGCCCTAAGGGTATGTTCACACAGCATATAGTGGCACGGACCTGTGCGCACCGCTATACGCCTGCTGTTGAAAGTATGTGCTCTCCAGCGTGTAATTTCAGCAGCGCTCCGGCCACCTCCCATCCATTTTCACTTTCCCCCTAAAAGAAGCGGCAGGTCACTTATTTTTACGGGCGGGTTCTATGTGCAGGGAAAACAGCAGCTAATCCTAGCCCTCACCGCTATGATTTTACCGTATTTGTGGGGCGAACTTTGGCCGCATTACAGCACAGTTATGCCCCACAAATACGCTGTGTATGTTCACATAACATAATGTTGGTCCGTACTTTGGCGGGTAATTGCACTTCAATACACCCGAAGTACGGGCCCAAATTATGGTAACTCATAGCTGTCACTGAGAGCGACGATTACCTGTTCTTGGGAGAATAAATATTAGTGGGAGCTTCAGAGGGACGCGCTGGCCACAGTTTTTTCTCTGTTTTTCTCGGTTCATGGGGCGTAAAAAACGCCGTGTGAACCCCGCCCTTCTGAGCAAAACTTAACACAGGGCCCGGGCCCCGGATGTTTTGGGGCCCTAGCAACGTCCCTGGATGAAGCGCTCGCAAGCAAATTCTGCTGAAAAGACCATGTTGGATCCGCAATGTCGTCATCAACATCATTATCGTCAACACAGGTGACTTCCGCGTCCTGACTTTCTGCATCCTGGAGCTGCGGGCTACAAGCAACAAGCACTGCAAGGCGTTGCCAACCACCCGGGATTTTTGCCGATTGACCGGCTTCCTTCTCCTCCTCTGATGGCATCAGCGATTGGGCGTCAGAGCAGACAAAATCATCCTCTTTGGCCTCTTGCTCTTTTGAAAAGCCTTCTGACCCCAACCGCATTTTGTCATCAAAGAGGTCTTCATAAAATGGATTATCCACAGTAGTGGGTACATGAGTTGACATTTGGGCTGCCTTCGCTTCATGTTCGACGGATGCGGACGATGATGATGACGACATTTGTGGCCGTGACTGGGAGGACGAGGAGGTTAGACTGCTGGTTAATGCAGTTTGCATTAACCACTGAAGAAGAGATTGGCGACGCTGTTCGTTACTGAGATTCACAGGGCACCGATGCAGCGATGACAGGCCTGACGGTCCTGCAACTGACGATCCGCTGGCTTGCGTGTTGTCGCCAGCACTGGAAGGAGCACCTTCTCTTGTACCTCTACCTCCATGTTCTACACCCCTCTTTGCGCGCTTACCACCTGTAGTTCGCTCCATTTTCATAAAGATAAAAATTGAAAAGGTATAGAAAAGTTTTGAGAAACTGTACTGCAAAGATGGCAGATCACAGATATTCTTAAATCCCTTTAATTTCCAAAAGCCAACTAGGATTAGAAACAGAATTGTTTCTATCGAATACCTGTGAAATGCCGTCTGGTGGAAGAACCGTAAAACCGTAAGTTCTTTCTTCAGTTCCAGGGATTTACAACTGCCCAGTAGGACTAGGAATTGATAGTTTTCAACAAACTATCATACAAGTGCGCTGTCTGCGCCAAACTGAGATTCACCAAGTGCAATAAAACTATTCAAATTTTTCTATCAAAATTGGCGTACAACGTGGCTATTTGAAAAAAACTGGGGCCGCACCACGTGCAATACTGCTATTTAAAAGTTATACGGATACCAAAAGGTGGTTTTTGCACAAATGAAATACACCAAAAGTTACTACAAAATTTCTGTATCCAAATTTAAGAACAAGGTGGCTCTATGAACATAACTGGGCCGCACCACGTGCAATACAGCTATTTAAAAGTTAAACATATGAGAAATTGTGTTTTTTGCAGCAATGACAAACGAGAACAGAAAACTGGGCCGCACCTCGTGCAATACAACTAGTTAAAAGTTATACGGATACCAAAAGGTGGTTTTTGCACAAATGAAATACACCAAAAGTTACTACAAAATTTCTGTATCCAAATTTAAGAACAAGGTGGCTCTTTGCAAAAAACTGTGCCGCACCACATGCAATACAGCTATTTAAAAGTTAGACGGATAACAAAAGGGGGTTTTTGCACCAATGACATAAACCAACAGCTACTAGACAATTTCTGTATCCAAATTTACGTAAAAGGTGGCTCTTTGAACAAAACTGGGTCGTACCACGTGCAAAACATCTATTTAAAAGTTACACGTATGAGAAATTGTATTTTTTGCAGCAATGACAAACGAGAACAGTTACTGGAAAATTTCTGTATCAAAATTGGCGTACAACGTGGCTATTTGAAAAAAAATGGGGCCCACCAAAGTGCAGTACAGCTATTTAAAAGTTACACGTATGAGAAATTGCATTTTTTGCAGCAATGACAAACGAGAACAGTTACTGGAAAATTTCTGTATCAAAATTGGCGTACAACGTGGCTATTTGAAATCAACTGGGGCCACACCACGTGCAATACAGCTATTTAAAAGTTATACGGATACCAAAAGGTGGTTTTTGCACCAATGAAATACACCAACAGTTACTACAAAATTTCTGTATCCAAATTTAAGTACAAGGTGGCTCTTTGAACAAAACTTGGCTGCACCACGTTCAATACAGCTATTTTATAGTTATTCGGATACCAAAAGGTGGTTTTTGCATCAATGAAATACACCAACAGTTACTACAAAAATTTCTGTATCCAAATTTAAGTACAAGGTGGCTCTTTGCAAAAAACTGTGCCGCACCACATGCAATACAGCTATTTAAAAATTATACGGATAAGAAAAGGTGGTTTTTGCACCAATTAAATACACCAACAGTTACCACAAAATTTCTGTATCCAAATTTAAGTACAAGGTGGCTCTTTGAACATAACTGGGCCGCACCACGTGCAATACAGCTATTTAAAAGTAATACGGATAACAAAAGGTGGGTTTTGCACCAATGAAATACACCAACAGTTACTACAAAATTTATGTATCCAAATTTAAGCACAAAGTGGCTCTTTGAACAAAACTGGGGCACACCAAAGTGCAATACAGCTATTTAAAAGTTATACGGATAACAAAAGGTGGTTTTTGCACCAATGAAATACACCAACAGTGCTACAAAATTTCTGTATCAAAATTTAAGTACAAGGTAGCTCTTTGCAAAAAACTGGGCCGCACCACATGCAATACAGCTTTTTAAAAAAGTTATTCGGATAACAAAAGGTGGTTTTTGCACCAATGAAATAAACCAACAGCTACTAGAAAATTTCTGTATCCAAATTTAAGTAAAAGGTGGCTCTTTGAACAAAACTGGGTCGTACCATGCGCAAAACAGCTATTTAAAAGTTACACGATTGAGAAATTGCGTTTTTTGCAGCAATGACAAACGAGAACAGTTACTAGAAAATTTCTGTATCAAAATTGGCTTACAACATGGCTATTTGAAAAAAATGGGGCCCCACCAAAGTGCAATACAGCTATTTAAAAGTTACACGGATGAGAAATTGCGTTTTTTGCAGCAATGACAAATGAGAACAGTTACTAGAAAATTTCTGTATCAAAATTGGCTTTACAAGGGGGCTTTTTGAAAAAAATGGCCCGCAAAAAATAAAAGGTAAATTTCACCTCAGGTGCAAGGTGTGTGGACAAAAGTGGTAAAAAAAATGCCATTTCAATGCAGGTTCAATGCAGAGTCTGGGCTGCACAATACGCACCCTCCTTTCCAAAGCCTGTCTGTCCGCCCCTCTCTCCCCCCGTGGCTGTACAGCGCTAGATGCTTCTTTAAAAGTCTCTGTCTAAAATAATAAAACTTAAATTTTTCTAATCTACCTATTTCTACCGGGTTTACAGCTAAAATAGGTTGTCTGTATGAATAAAAGAAGAAAATGTGTCTCTTTTAAAAAAAAAAAAAGCTGTAAATTGGAAAAAAACCACCAGGAAACGTCTTGCTCCCAATTTAGACACTGAAAAAACTGATACGAACCAAGGAAAAAGCTGTTTTATGCAAAACGAGGTCATGGGGATTTTTCCAGCCAAAAGACAACCATACACATCCCATTTATGACGTCTCCACATCCAGCCACCCTGCTCTAAAAAGCCCAAGTTTATTTGCTGGCCGGGCCCAAAAATTAAAAGGGAACGCCCCAAAAAAGGCCGGTTTTAAAAAAAAATTTCCGTTAAGATATACGGCTTTTTCATATAATCAAAAAGATCCGATCAAAAAAAAAAACCTTTCCATTTCAACTTTTCAATTAAAAATCGCTCAAACCCTATTTTTAAATCATTAATCTTCCCCTGTGGGACCCGGGGCTTTTTTTGCCTCCCACTGGCCTTTTCCCCTTTTTAAACATTTTAAAATTTGGGGTTTTTTTGGTTTTGATTTAAATAGATAATGTCTGCTCACGTAACATTCACCCACTATGGAGAGAGAACATCTTCTATGCGTTGACACCCCAACCCAGGTTCCCGAGGGGGGGGGGGTTTTGGGGCCCTTCAGAGCAGTGGCCCCGGGTTAAACCCCGAAATGAATATAAATTTTTCCCCAGCCTGGGCCCTTGGTTTTTCAATAATTATACATGGATTTGGGAAAACCCCCTTTAGAGGGGGGGAAAAAGGGATTCCTTGTACTCTCACTACAGTCTAGACAGCACCAAAAAGTACGTTTGGGTTAAAGAATCCACAAAACCAAATGAAAAACCTTGTTTTTAAAGGACTGTGGCTGAAAATTTTTTACTTGAGAATCATTTAGGGTAAATAGGGACAAGAAATTAAGGAAAAAAAGGAAAAAAGGTTTTTATTCAGCTGAAAGACGGAGCATTCCTGACGAAATTCCTGGAGTGCAATTGTAAACAAATAGGACGACCATTGGGTCCGTGGGAACTGCCCACAATATACCTACAAGGTTTTTCCCCAAAGCTACTCAGACCCCATCTGTTCAGTGAAGATAGGAAACACAATTAAAAGTATTCTGCTGTTCCTATACATTAGGTTAATGTCTATCAAAACCCTACAGTCTGCAACTTTATAAAAAATTAGGATTTTTAAAATTCGGGCAATCCGGGGAAAAATGGGATGAAATTTCCCGCATCCCAAAAAAAAAAAAAATTTGGAAAAAACTTTAAAAAATTAAAACTTTTAATTTTAATCCTTTAAAAGAAGATTTGTGTGGGCACAGTGTCCATTCCTCCTTACTTTGCAGGCCCTTAATCATAGTGAGGAGAAACAAGCCAGTCACAATCCATGTCGGGGTCCCCGCTTCGGACTGTGAACATCGCCATATCCCGTCTGTGTCCCCTGTCCCCGCTGCTTCTGTGTACTCACCTGTCTACACTCCTGCTCCAGTCCTTGCTCCAGCCAGTGTCCCTTGTGTGCTCACCAAAATTTAAAGAGACAGTACACCAATTACCTGACCAACGTCCTTTGACCACCTGGAAATTAAGGACGTTCCTGCCTGTTCTTTGAGTCAGTTTGTTGATGTTCCCACATTGATCCTGACTAGTGTTGAGCGATTGCGTTGGCTATCGAGATCGATCGATAGTCGATAGTCGGCCGCTATCGATAAGGTTTTTCGATAGTGAGCATCGATTATGAGCGATTACCATTAAAGTCTATGGAGAGCAACAACACCTTTCATTATTACACCCAAACAAGGCTGGAGAAGCTGAAACTAACATCCACAACAGTCAAATGGATACCTGCTACATCTTAGGCAATACACTTAGGTTATAAAAGTCACAGAAAAAAGTCACAGACCATTCACTATCCCTGTCTTGTACCACAGCCTGACACTTAAACCTCCAACACCCACAAATTAAAAAGAGCCAGAATGCAGTATGATTTGAACCATCATGTTACTTGAATTGGACATTGAATATCCCTGTCCTGGTCCACAGCATGAGCCCCAAACCTGCATGACCCCCAGATTTAAAAAGTGCCGCAAAAAGGAGTCTTTCACACACCGTTGTAGTTTCACTGGACATTGACTATACTGTCCTGGACCGCAGTATGACCATTAAACCTGTCTGAACCCCCAGATTAAAAAGTGCCGGAAAAGGAGTCTGTTATGTCTGTATCTGTTATGTTTTCGTATAATACACGGTATTTTTGCACCTTTCAATTCACCTGTGGTGAATATAGAATTGCTGTTTTAAGATTTACGGAAGCTGCGTCAATGAACAAAGCTGGGTGCGCAAAAGTCAAAAAACACGTATCTGTTATGTTTTCGTATAATACACGGTATTATATTTGCACCTTTCAATTCACCTGTGGTGACTATAGAATTGCTGTTTTAAGATTTACGTGGATGCTGCGTCAATGAACAGTACTGGGTGCGCAAAAGTCAAAAAACACGTAACTGTTATGTTTTTGATATAATAAACGGTATTTTTTTCACCTTCAATTCACCTGTGGTGAATATAGAATTGCTGTTTTAAGATTTACGTAGATGCTGCGTCAATGAACAGTGCTGGGTGCGCAAAAGTCAAAAAAACACGTAACTGTGATGTTTTCGTACGATACACGGTATTTTTGGCAACAAACAACCTGTGCTGACTACAAGATTGCTGGATTGTAATTTAACTGCAAGGTGGATATATCAACACAGGTGGAATGGGTAAAATTGAAAATGAACACCTATCTGAAATGTATACTGATAATAAAAGTGGAGTTTTGCAGCTAACAAAGAGACCTGCAGTTACTAGAATGATGTTTATCCAATATAAGTTCAGGCTGCCCAATATCCAGAAATATTTCAATAGCAAACTGTTAATAATAAAGATATTCCACTACAATGTCTACACTAAGTCTTGGTGAACTTTATCCAGTGTTCTTTATAGATAAGTCTTGTCTGTGTTCGCACCGCGGGGCCCCCCCCCCCCCCCCGCTCCCACCGCCGTGAATTTACAGCGGTAGATGCTGCTTTAAAATTCTCTAGCTAACAACATAAAATGTTCAAATCACTAATCTAACTAAATTGATGGATCACAGCTAATAGTAGAGGTTTCTCTGTGCAGAAATAGACTAATTTCGCTGAGCTGTTTGGCCAGAGGCAGAGCGCACGTCCTATCCCTATGAGACGCTGAGAGACACTGAGGCTGAAACAGGAAACGCTGTTCTATGTAAAACGAGGTCATGTGATTTTTCCAGCCAATCGCAACCATACACATCCCAGTCATGACGTCGAACACACATCTCACCCTGCTCTATTCTGTAATCTCATTTGCTGGCCGCCAAAATTACAGGAAGCGCCGAAAAAGGCGCGATCTTAATAGATGATGCACAGATTTTAACCTAAATTATCGCATGATCTGGAAATTTCGATCACCATAAAAACCTTGCCGATTTCAACTTTGTCGATAAAAATCGCTCAACACTATTCCTGACCTCTGTTTCCGGTCCTGTTCCTGTTACCTTCGTTACTGACCTACTGGTTCCAGAGTTACCTACATTCACCCGTCTGCTAGCTGCCGCTACGCCAGTCTATTACCTGCCTGGGACTCTGCTACAGTCTGTGGTTACACCTTCCGGAGACCTGCCTGGGGTTCCCCGCAGCTACGTCCAACTGGTTTTGTGGCGGGCTCTGATGAAGACTGGGGGCCCCTTAGACGCCGCTCCCCGGTGTGGTCTGCATTTACACCATCACTTGCGGTGGCCCATAGGATCCACATACCCGGCTTCCACCATTACACAAACGCCTGGAAGAGTACTAATACTTTTAGTTTTTTTCACAATATTTTTCTTTTCGGTGCTTGTGTTCACCCCACTTTTCTGGATTGATGTCTTCTGTCTTCATGGTCTGGAGGACTGTTTTGTGCATCAAAGCCCTACATAATACAAGACTGAATATAGCTCTAGCAGTGGAAAGCCTCTTTTCTTCTTAAATTGTAGTAATATTCTAGTGACAATTAGTGTGTTGCATTCTTCAGCCTCCATAGATGTGTGAACACCACTGATCTCTGTACGGTTAAATAAACATAACATGTCTGAAATGGAAAACCCATTGTAAGGTGCTGTCTCATGAGAGCATTATCTATTAGCCAGAATGAATGGCAGGGAATAAAAAAACCTGTAATGAAAAAACTGGATCTATTTGTAGGACAGAATAGCGTAGTAGACTGCACTACTCTATCTTACAAATAAACCCGTTATGGCAAAAAAAACAACCACATTTAATTTGCTATGCCTAGAATAGCCAATGGCTACAGCACTGCTAGAAGTCTAAATACCTTTTTTGCAGATATCCAGACATACATGGGTGGTGTAAATCTGGTTCATTAAATAAACCAAGCTTTGTAGAACCTGTCAAAACTACTGCCTGTACCTACCCCAATCTAGATCAGATATTTTATAGTATATTTTTTAATTCCCATCTGTCCACCTTATTTGCAGATATCAGACATATACGCACTCTCACCACACTAATTATCTGTAAACATATAGGCAAAGACTATTACCAAATACATTACTGTTGTGATTTTTCTTCATTTCATAGTTACAGCAGTCTTTATCTTTCGCTTGTTTCTCAAGTTACTGACCACCTCTCTCTGCTCTAGAGTCCTATCTGGGATAGTGTTGTAGTTACAGTGTCTTAACAGCAGCATGGGAGCTTGTTTATCTTTGTTACTTACAAACATAACCTTTTTGAGCTCTGAAGCTTTGTATCCTGCTATTAAAACCCTTTAACAGGCACAAGCTTGGAATAGCACAGCTTAAATGCCAAATACTGCTATAGACCTGCTATAGCCTGAACAGGAAGTGGGAGCCTGAAGCTGGCTGTGAAGAGCAGGCTCTGTGAAACAGCCAAATGGAAAAAACCCTTTAAGATTGTTGTCCAGTAGAAAATAACAATATTTTCTACATATTATGTCCCCTGAAGTTGGGCACTCTTTTATACACTTTCATTAAATTGTATGTGGTCATTCTGCAGTTCTAAATCAGCTGTTTGATGACATGAAGTTCTGTGTTTCTCTACAGACAGGAAACTGTTCTGTGTTGAGCCCAGGAGGTCATGTGAGCGATGGAGTTTGTCCTTTTTCAGGGCAGGCTCTGAAGCCACAACCTCTTTGTTCCCGCCTTTTAAGGCTTTTAATGTGAAGGAGGAAACAGGAGAATGTATTGAACCTCTGGTTGGGAAGAAGCAATATAGACAAAACACAGCAGAGTGGCCTTAGGATGTATCTACACAGCAAAGTTACAATGCTGCCCAAAAACCGACAGCATGTTAACATCACTGTATCCCGTTGCAGTCGGTTTTCATATTTTCCACATCCCAGTACATTGAGGCTATGGAAATCCGACAGTAGTCCTGCGGAATATAAAACATTCTATATTCTGTCGGCCGGTCGTTCAGGAACCCATCAGTAAAACATCTGTGCTGTGTAGACTACAGCACAGATTTTCTATTGAAGTTAAACAGCACAGGTTACAGTCGGATTTTCAGTGGAATCAAAATGCTGAATCTGTAGAAAATCCAACCGAAAACCTGTGCTGTGCAGACATAGCCTAAGGCTTGTCGTTTTGCAGGGCAAAGTACTAAAGCTTTCAAATAGAAAATGCTGCCAGAGAAGTAAGGCCACATTCAGAGCACAAAAAGCACCGAAAACAAAGCAGGAAGATGAATGAAGGCTCAGACAAGCCTGTTGATAAATCAGATAACACAGAACTAATGGCCAGGGCCTTCTATTTGGGAAGGCAGAGACTGGTGATGTCATTTACCACCGTCTGCCTGACAGCTTCTCATTGAAGCCCTGGTCCACATCATGGCATCAGTAGGCTAATGACATTGTTTATCAGCATCTGCTCGCACACTTAGCGCTGCAGTCCATGCCGGCTCGATTTCTAGGACAATAATTGAGGAGGTGTTTTGTTTGTTTGCATAGCTGTGTCCATACTTGTTGCTGTATGAATGAGCTGCGTACACAGAGATTACAAGCATCTGCAAACACTGCCTGTCGCAATCTTTGCAATTCTGTAATCCATATGACAGACAATAGCCATCTCTTTAACCATGTATAATAAAAGCTAATTTTTCCTGAAACAAAATATAACCCCTTAAAGGGGTTTTCTCACTACATCGATTCATCTTACCACAGTCCTGTTTTCTTGGTTTCACTTGTAATTCAGGGGCGTGTTTACTGGTTTATACTAGGCTGCAGTAGAAGCCAGGTCTGTAGCTATAGCAACCAGCGCTGGCAGCCTATCATGAGAGATTAAACAGGTCTGTAGCTATAGCGACCTGAGGGGCTGATGCAGCCCATACAAGAGAGGATATCTAGGAATAGGTAGAATACTGTTAATGGACACATATTGCAAAGTGACTTGTTTTTGTGAGATCTTTAACATAAAAAGCAATTCTTGTAGTGAGACAACTCCTTTAAGGTCGTGGCCACAGCGGATCTTAAGGATACTTTCCATCTGTTCATTCTGAAAGCCATAATTTTTGGTGGACATAGTCACATAACAGTTTGTAGTTTTCATCCATTTTGGGGTATGTATAACTTAACCCCTTAACGACTGCTGTCTATTGAGGTGAGGCGGTGCAGGTCGTTATTCTGCAGCGACGTCTTTTGGTGTTTTGCAGCTCCCAGTGCAGCAGCTATGCTAGGAACAGAGCTGTAGCCAACAGCCCTGTTCCCAGCACAGCCTGTGAAACCTCCGCTCCCCAGCACTTAACCCTTTGATTGCCGCAGTCAGTGACCACAGCATAATGAAAGGGCTTTCCCCTGCTCTGTTGGGTGAACGGGACTCTGGTAACCTGACAGAGCCCGGGAAATAGCTGCACAGTCAGCCCTGGGGATCTACAGTAACCCCATGGCTGTCTGTATAACAAGCCAGCGTGTTTGCTGCCCTGATTACTGCCTGTGTCAAACTGACACAGATTATAATGTATTAGTATATAGGAGTATGCTAATACATTACCAAGTGTAAAAAAAAAGGAAAACAGTTATCCCTTCATGGGATCATATAAAAAAAAAGTAAAAAATACAAAAAGTGTAGAAAAAAATAAATAATAAAATAAAAATAAATGTTTAATAAAACAATTATTGTGCATATATTATACATAAAAACCTCTACACATATTAGGTATTCATACAACCATAATGACCTGCAGAATTAGCATAACAAGTTATTTAGTGTGAAATGTGAATGGTGTAAAAAAAATGTAAAAAAACAAAAACATTTGAAAGAAAATTCTGCAATAATTTATAAGTGAACTCAAACTATGCCTCCCAAAAATACAACTTCTTCCGCATCAAAAAGTCCTCAAACAATTGCGTCATCGAAAAAATAAACAAGTTGCAGCTGTTGAAATGTAAGGAGGCAAAAACTAAAAAATGTAGCTGGTCATTAAGGCCTTTTCAGGCCTGGGGCTTAATGGGTTAATATCGTATATACTCGAGTATAAGCCAAGTTTTTCAGCACAAAAAATGTGCTGAAAAATCCCCCCTCGGCTTATACTTGAGTCACTGTCGGCGCTCGGGCGCTGCGAACGCCCGTGCGCCGGCAGGGACACTTCTACATGCGACTCCTCAGGGAGCGCATATAGCAGAATGCCGAGTACAGCTGACAGCGACGGGCACTGCCGTGGCCTGTCGCTGTCGGCGATCTCTTCCCCTATATGCGACTCCTCCGGAGCGCATAGAGGGGAAGATACCACTGCGGGGCAGATAGCGAGCGCTCCCTACTCCGCAGTGGACTCCGGGCGGCCGCAGACTCGCGGCTGTCCAGAGTTTCCGGCACAGGCAGCGTGTGTCATTATGCTGCGTGCGTGCCCTGATGACATCACCCACCTGTGCCAAGAAGACGGAGGAGCACGCGCGGGAGGCCGGACAGCGAGGAGGCGGAGCGGTGTGGGAGTCAGGTAAGTGTTTGTTTGTTTTTTTATTACCTGACTATACCTAGCCTATACCTGCCTATACCAGCCTATACCTAGCCTATACTTGACTATATCTAGCCTATAACTACCTATACCCGCCTATACCTAGCATATACCTGCCTATACCAGCCTATACCTAGCCTATACCTACCTATACCAGCCTATTCCAGCATATACCTGACTATACCTGCCTATACCTAGCCTATACCTGACTATACCTAGCCTATACCTGACTATACCTAGCCTATACCTAGCCTATACCTGACTATACCTAGCCTATACTTGACTATATCTAGCCTATACCAGCCTATACCTAGCCTATACCAGCCTATACCTAGTCTATACCAGCCTATACCAGCCTATACCTGACTATACCTGACTATACCTGCCTATACCTAGCCTATACCTGACTATACCTAGCCTATACCTAGCCTATACCTGACTATACCTAGCCTATACTTGACTATATCTAGCCTATACCAGCCTATACCTGACTATACCTAGCCTATACCTAGCCTATACCTAGCCTATACCTGACTATACCTAGCCTATACCAGCCTATACCAGCCTAAACCTAGCCTATAGCAGCCTAAACCTAGCCTATACCTGACTATACCTAGCCTATACCAGCCTATACCTGACTATACCTAGCCTATACCTAGCCTATACCTGCCTATACCTAGCCTATACCTGACTATACCTAGCCTATACCAGCCTATACCTGACTATACCTAGCCTATACCTGCCTATACCAGCCTTTACCTAGCCTATACCTGACTATACCTAGCTAATAACAGCCTATACCTGACTATACCTAGCCTATACCAGCCTATACCTAGCCTATGCCTGCCTATACCAGCCTATACCTGACTATACTTAGCCTATACCTGCTTATTACCTGCCTATACCTAGCCTATACCTGCCTATACCCAGCCTATACCAGCCTATACTAGCCTATACCTGCCTATACCAGCCTATACCTAGCCTATACCCTACCTATACCAGCCTATACCTAGCCTATACCCAGCCTACACCTGCCTATAACCTACCTATTAGAACATATACCTGCCTATAACTATAACCTGCCTATTACCTGCCTATAAGGACATATATCTGCCTATGGGGGACATAAACCTGCCTATAAGGGACATATACCTGCCTATAACTGCCTATGGGGGACATATACATGCCTATAACTGCCTGTGTGTGACATTAAACTGCCTATACCTGCCTATGGGGGACATATTCTGCCTATGAGGGAAATTAAACTGCCTATGTAATTTTATTGGTATCCATTTTTATTTTTGATATTTACCATTAGCCGATGCATTTTCCACCCTAGGCTTATACTCGAGTCAATAAGCGTTCCCGTTTTTTGTGGCAAAAGTAGGTACCTCGGCTTATACTCGGGTCGGCTTATACTCGGGTATATACGGTAATTAACTTTTATTAATTCTTCTTTGGGATAATGAAAAAATAAAACTCTGAAAATAGCTGTGTCCTGCAGTGCCCTTAATGGGTTGGACATGGCTTACAGGGAAGCTACCTCCAATGGTTGGTACCAGAGACACAGTTTCTTCATTCATGTACATAAAAATAAAATACAATTGTGTTGCAGGATGAGCTTTAGTTTATATTGGTACCTACAACCTATTGTTTTATTTTTTAAAAGGCAAGATGAATAAAAATTCTGACCCTGGTTTTTATTCTTTTTTTTCTGACATTTGTTTTATAGTATGGGTTGTTAAAGTTGTGGCAACATTAATTATGTGCACTTGGTTATTGCTTTGAAATCATAGATTCTCTTATGGGAAAAGTATATTCTAGGCTTGTGCCCGATAGCAGTACAAATATGGCAGACTTGGGGGCCTATATTAAAGGGGTTGTCTCACTACATGGATTCCACTTACCTGTTTTCGTGGTTTCATATTTGAATTCAGGGGTGTGTTTACTGGCTACTACTAGCCCCAGTGATGAGCTGCTGAGGACACCAGGTCTGTAGCTATAGCAACCAGTGCCGGCAGCCTATCATGAGAGCGAGAACAGGTCTGTAGCTATAGCAACCAGTGTTGGCAGCCTATCATGAGAGACTGAACAGGTCTGTAGCTATAGTGACCTGAGGAGTTGTTGCAGCTCATACAAGAGGGGATATCTAGGATTAGGTAGGACACTGTTAATAGACACATATTGCAAAGTGACTTGTTTTTGCAAGATCTTTAATATAAAAAACAATCCTTGTAGTGAGACAACCCTTTTAAGCCTTTGCCCTTGGCTACCTACTTAACCCATCAGCACTGGTGATTGTGTTACAGGGATGCCAATTTGGTGAGAGAATGAACATAATGGGTCACCCAATATATATAATTACTTGAATGCTGCACTTAATGTGTGGAACCACTTAGATGCTGCACGTGCTATCGACCATGTCGTCCCAGGTTTAAGTAGTTCTTAGGCAATGTTCACATGGCTTATTGCCAACGTAATTGCGGGGACGGATTTCGCCCGTAATTACGCCAGCAGCCGTGCAGCGGGGGCGGGGTGGAGGGCTGGCAGTTCGCCGGCCCCATAGACATTCATTATTCACAGCGCGTACAGACCGTAAATAATCACTTTAAAACTTAACTTTTACATATACATCTAAGACATATAGTAAGTACCCAAAAGAAACGTATACATTTTATTGCATGCAAGGACTTAAAGAACAAGTACTATACAGTATATTCAGGTGATCATACCCAGTACCTGAGAAATACAATGAGTTTCTTTTAGGGTGAGGTGTAGAGTATCAAAAGGTTAAGTGTTGTGGGGTTGCTCTTTTTGAGGCTGGGTTCCCTGCTAAAGGTACGTTGATAGGGTACCCTAGAAAGAGATTGATATATGTATTTTGCATTGGTAACCCACTTACAGTAAGAGGATGAAATAGGTCACGTGAAGGATCATATGGTGGCCGTGTTTCCACAAATCATCCGGGACTGGAATATATGTAGTATGATTATTCCCTTTTTTTCTAAATACCCAGCATTGTATTTTTTCATTCATTAGGTATGATCACCTTGCTCTGAATATTTAGTACTTGCCCTTTAAGACCCTGTATGCAATGCAATGTATAAGTTTATTTTGGGTCCTTACTATATGTCTTGGATTTACATATCACAGTGAGTAGTTAATACATTATGGGCGACATATATGAAGCTTGACACCAACACGCCAGTTCTGAATCGATATAGAGGAGTGTAGAATGTGACAGTATGGGCCACATGTGTGAACCTGTTTAGGTCTAAAACTCACTTTTGTGCCCATAGGTTACTGTGGGCAAAAGAGTGAGTTTTAGCCCTAAACAGTTTCAGACATGTGGCCCTATGTATGAACCTGTCGTATGTTGGTTGCCTGGCATAAAAACCTATCATAGCATAAAACCTAACTATTATAGCACAGCATCATTGGCGCACACCTTTAGCACATCAGAAAGTGCTGTGCCTGGCGCAAGTTTTGGTGTGCGACTGCTAATACATCTATAGAACAGGGCTATGACAGTTTTTTGGAGCAAGATACACCATACATGCCAACTCTCCCGTTTTTGGCAGGGGGTCCCGCTATTTGGGGTCCCCTCCCGGCCTCCCGGGGGAGTTGGCATTCCTCCCGCCGCCAGCAGGCGGCGGCGGCTCTTTAAATGGGCGCGGCGCCGGAGTAGCGCTAGTGCGCTACTCTGGCACTGCCGGGCCGCTCCTACAGGCGGGTGAAGCGCATAGTTGCCAACTTTTGAAAATGAAAAAGCAGGAGATTTTAGATGGGGACGCGCGTAGCGCGACGCGGGGGCAAAAATTTGCATGGACACGCCCATCTTTCCAGTATGCCACACCCCCTTCAAAAAGCCACACCCACTCCACCTAACTGCATAACGGCTTTGGAAGAAAGCCAGGTAGATGCCCTTATAGCCAGGTAGTAACCCCCCATAAGCAGGTAGTGCCCCTTACAGGCAGGTAGATGCCCCCTTGTAGCCAAGTAATGCCCCTCTGTAGCCAGGTAGGTGCCCCCCTTTGTTAGCCAGGTAGGTGCCCCCATTGTTGCCAGGTAGTGCCCCCATTGTTTGCCAGCTAGTGCCCCCAATGTTTGCCAGCTAGTGCCCCCTCTGTTGCCAGCTAGTGCCCCCATTGTTTGCCAGCTAGTGCCCCCTCTGTTGCCAGGTAGATCCCCCTTCTGTTGCCAGGTAGATGTCCCCTCTGTTGCCAGGTAGTGCCCCAATTGTTGCCAGGTAGGTGCCCCCATTGTTGCCAGGTAGTGCCCCCATTGTTTGCCAGCTAGTGCCCCCTCTGTTGCCAGGTAGATGCCCCCTCTGTTGCCAGGTAGAGGGCCCCTCTGTTGCCAGGTGATG
This sequence comes from Phyllomedusa bahiana, assembly GCA_025379985.1. NCBI lineage: Eukaryota > Metazoa > Chordata > Amphibia > Anura > Hylidae > Phyllomedusa > Phyllomedusa bahiana. The sequence goes on from JAODAL010017704.1 coordinate 40,733, forward strand.
ACCCCGTTGTTCCGGGTGGGTGCCCCCATTTGTTGCCAATAGTGCCCCCCCTTTTCCCAGTAGATCCCCCCCTGTTCCAGGAAACCCCCACTGTTCCAGGTTTAATGTCCCCTCTTTTCCCGGGTAGGCCCCCTCGTTCCCCCAAAAGGTTGTGCCCCCTCTGTTCCAGAAGAGCCCCATTGTTGCCGGGTAGTGCCCCCTTTGTTCCCCGGCAACCCCCCCATATACTAATAAAAATAAAATAATATAACCACTTCCCTCACCAGGCTCCTGCAGCCCCCACTCCCGACCGATCCCTAAACGGCGCAGGGGGAATAAGCACCGCCGTCACTCCCCTCAGCCCGCGCACTCCCCCTGCGCCCGCCTTTATGTGCGCCGCACACACCGGCGCCGACATACAGGGGGGGGAGGGGGGAGGGAGCGATCCCCCTCCCTCCTCCCTGAAAACAGCGAGACTCCGGGGCGGGGAACCCGGGGCACGGCCGCTTCACCCGCCTGTAGAGCGGCCCCGGGGGCGCCAGAGCGCATTAGCGCTACTCTGTCCCGCCCTTTAAAAGAGCCCCCCGCCCCTCTGCGGGGGGAGGAATGCCAATTCCCCCCCGGAGGCGGGGGGGGGCCCCCAAAAAATAGGGGGACCCCCCCCCCAAAAAACAAGTTGGCATGAATTGAAGCGGCCGCTGCCCCGCTTCACCCCCCCGGAGTCTCGCCCCCATCAAAATCTCCCTTTTCATTTTCAAAAGTTGGCAACTATGAGATACACCCCAAAAAAATGGTGCAGCCCCACTAATACATGTCATCCTATATATTGAGTGATGCTTTACTAAGCACATTGATTGGGAGGGTATTTTCCTCGCGCGAAGGGTTGGGCACTGCCCCACACTCTAGCAGTGTATTTTTTTTTGTCTCTACATAAGGCTCACCCATCAAAACCAAAAATGTCACAAAGGCAAAGGGGGATTTAAAAATTTCCCATTTTTCCTGTCCTGCTGTTTTAGAAAAATACATGCATTCTGCATAAAAAAAAATTTTTCTTAGCTCTCAAATCTTTTTTTTAACTCTCCCTTTGTGTCCTTCCCCTCGCTCCTCCGGGAAAAACAAATCAGCTTACCACTACCACTTCTTAGTCTGGAGACGTCAGTGTGGAATGCATCAAACGGTTTATGGATAGTGCTACTCAGTTTCCAAATCTTTTATACATTTCTTGGACGGAAACAGAAAGAACCACAAGTTCCAGAATTTTTGTTTCCCCTAGAATGCAAATATCTACACATCAGTTATATTCAGAAAGGTCACAGGTCTTATCATATTGATTTTTGCCTTCCACTCACTTCATATGCTTTTGTTTATAAAAGTAACATTAGCTAAAATGTAACTGGGGACTAAAGCACCCACCAAGAGGGAATTCTCAAATAGGTAACACTGTTAATGGACACATTTTGCAAAGTGACTTGTATTTGCAAGATCTTTAACATAAAAAGCAATCATTGTAGTGAGACAACCCCTTTAAGTATATGTTACAGTTATAAGTAAGTTATGTTAGTGTACACTGGCTAGTCATTTGTGAGAAGGGCACTCTGAGAATATATTCGGTCCCAATGGACTCTAGTGTATTCTGGTGCCGATGGTGTATGTCTTGTAATGGATCTGGTACCGTTGGTGTATGTCATGTAACAGATCTGGTACCGTTGGTGTATGTCATGTAACAGATCTGGTAAAACCGTTTGGGGTAGTCATGTAACGATCTGGGGGCCGTTGGTGTATTCTGAAGGATCGGTGCCGTTTTTGGTATGTCTTAAGGGTCTGGTTCGTTGGTGTTGTCATGTAATGGAACGGTGCCCTTGGGGTTTTGCAGTAATGGATCTGGTGCCCGTTGGGATTGTCATTAACGGACTGGACCGTTTGGTTATTCATTAATGGATTTGGGGCCGTTGGGGTATTCATTAATGGATCTGGTGCCGTTGGTGTATGTCATGTAAAGGATCTGGTGCCGTTGGTGTATGTCATGTAATGATCTGGTGCCCTTGGGTATTCTGTAATGGATTTTGGGGGCCTTTGGTGTATGTCATTTAAAAATCTGGTCCGTTGGGGTATGTCATGTAACGGATCTGGTGCCGTTGGTGTATGTCATGTAATGGATCTGGTGCCGTTGGTGTATGTCATGTAACAGATCTGGTGTCGTTGGTGTATGTCTTGTAATGGATCTGGACCGTTTGGGGTACATGAACGGACTGGTGCCGTTGGTGTATGCATGTAATGGGTCGGTGCCGTTGTTTTTTGCAGTAATGGATCTGGGGTCTGGTGTATGTCATAAAGGGGCTGGGGCCCGTTGGTGTATGTCATGTAATGGATCTGGTGCCGTTGGTGTATGTCATGTAATGGATCTGGTGCCGTTGGTGTATGTCATGTAATGGATCTGGTGCCGTTGGGGGTATTTCCCGTAACGATCGGTACCGTTTGGGTATGTCATGAATGGATTTGGTGCCGTTGTTTTATGCATGTAATGGATCTGGGGCCGTTGTGTATGCATTAATGGATCGGGCCGTTGGGTAGTCATGTAATGGGTCTGGTGCCGTTGGTTGTCAGAATGGATTTGGGCCCTGTGTAATGTCATTAACAATCTGGTGCCGTTGGGTATGTCATGTAACGATCTGGCCGTTGGTGATGCAGTAAAGGATCTGGTGCCGTTTGGGGTTTTGTCATTAACAATCTGGTGTCGTTTGGGGTATTCATGTAATGGGTCTGGTGCCGTTTTTGTATGTCAAAGTAAGGATCTGGGCCGTTGGGGTATTTAGTAATGGATCTGGTGTCGTTGGTGTATGTCATGTAATGGATCTGGTGCCTTGGGTATTTCTTTAATGGATCGGTTGTGTTGGTGTATGCATGTAACTGATCTGGTTTTCGTTTTGGATTTATGAACGGGTCTGGGGCCGTTGGTGTATTTTATTAATGGATTTGGTGCCGTTGGTGTATGTCATGTAAGGGTCTGGGGGCCGTTGGTGATGTCGTAATGGATCTGGTGCCGTTTTTTGATGCATGTAATGGGGTCGGGGCCGTTGGTTAGTCATGTAAGGATCGTGTCTTGGGTAAATTCAATTAAGGATCTGGTTCCCTTGGTTTTATGTCTTGAAAAAGGGTCTGGGGTCTTGGTGTAGTCATGTAACGATCTGGGGCTTGGTGTATGTCTGTAACGATCTGGTGCCGTTGGGTAGTCATGTAATGGATTTGGGCCGTTTGGGGTTTTGCATGTAATGGACGGGCCGTTGGGGTTTATGTCATGTAATGGATCTGGTGCCGTTGGTGAAAATTCAGTATGGACTGGTGCCGTTGGTGTATTTTTATGAATGGATTTGGGGCCGTTGGTGTAGTCATTTTCAATCTGGGGCCGTTGGTGTATGTCATGTAACGGATCTGGTGCCGTTGGTTTTCATTTAAAGGATCTGGTCCGTTGGGGATTCAAAGTAACAGGGTCGGTGCTGTTGGTGTATGTCATTAACGATTGGTGTCGTTGGTGTAGCATTTAAAGGGATCGGTTCGTTGGTGTAGTCAGAATGGGTTGGTGTCGTTTGGGGTATTCAAGTAACGGGTCGGTGCCATTGGTGTAAGTCATGTAACAATCTGACCGTTGGGTATGTCCCCCCGTAAGGATCTGGCCTTGGGGTATGTCAGAACGGATCTGGTGCCGTTGGTGTATGTCATGTAAAATCGGTGCCGGGTGTATGTCTGATGGACGGTGCCTTTGGGGATGCAGTAAGGATCGGGCCGTTGGTGTATGTCATGTAATGGATCTGGTGGCGTTGGTGTATGTCATGTAATGGATCTGGTGCCGTGGGGTATTCTTGGGAATGGATCGGGTCGTTGGTGTATTCATTAACTATCGGTGTCGTTTGGGTATGTCATGTAACGGGCGGGGCTGTTGGTGTTTCATTAATGGATCTGGTCTGTTGGGGAAAGATGTAATATCTGGTGCCATTGGATATGTCATGTAAAGGATCTGGTGTCGTTGGTGTATGTCATGTAAAGGATCTGGTGCCGTTGGGTTTTGTCTTTAATGGGATCTGGTGCCGTTTGGGGTAGTCAGAACAGATCGGGCCGTTGGGGTATGTCTGTAATGGATCTGGTTCTTGGTGTATTCAATTTTAAAGGATCTTCCGTTGGGGTATGTCTTGTAATGGATCTGGTGCCTTGGGTACGTCATTTTCATCTGTGCTGTTGGTTAGCATAACAGATCTGGTGCCGTTGGGTTTTTGTCATTTAAACGGTCTGGTGTCGTTGGGATATGTCAGAACGGGTCTGGTGGGCCCTGGGTATTCATGTAACGGACTGGGCCGTTTTTGTAAAATCATGAAGGATCTGGTTTTTGGGTTGGGGATTCAGTAATGATCTGGTGCCGTTGTGAATGTCATGTAATGATCGGCCGTTGTGTATGCATGTAACGGGTTGGTGGGTTGGTGATGTCATGTAATCGATCTGGTCCGTTGGGGTATGTCATTTAACGATCTTTGCCGTTGGGGTAGCAGAATGGTTTTTGGGGCCATTGGGGGTATGTCATTAAGATTTGGGGGCCATTGGTGTATTCTTGTAATGGGGTCTGGTCCGTGGTAGCATGTAACAATCTGGGCCCTTTGGGGTATGTCATTAAAAGACGGTGTCTTTGGGTATTCATGTAACGGGTCTGGTCCGTTGGTGTATGTCAGTAAGGAAACTGTGTCTTGGTGTATTCTGTAATGGATCGGGGCCGTTGGTGTAAGTCAGTAATGGTCTGGCCGTTGGTGTAAAGTCAGTAAAAGGATCTGGTGCTGTTGGGGAAAAGTCATGTAATCGATCTGGGGCCGTTGGTGTATGTCATGTAACGGATCTGGTGCCGTTGGTTATTCATGTAACGTCTGGGCCGTTTGGGGGTATTCATGTAATCGACTGGTTCCGTTTGGAAAATGTCTTAACGAACGGGGCCGTTGTGTATTCATGAACAATCTGGTGCTGTTGGTGTTGTCATTAAGGATCTGTGCCATTGTGTATTCATGTAACAGATCGGGCTGTTGGTGTATGTCAGTAACGGATTGGTGTCTTGGTGAAGTCATGTAAGGATCTGGTGCCCTTGGGTATGTCATTAACAATCTGGTGCGTTGGTTTTTCTGTAACGGGCTGGTGTCGTTTGGGGTATTTTGTAACAGATCTGGTGCTGTTGGTGTATGTCATGTAATGGATCTGCTTTCGTTGGTGTATGTCATGTAATGGATCTGTTGCCGTGTGCTGATTTCATGTTTCGGATCTGGTGCCGTTGGTGTATGTCATGTAATGGATCTGGTGCCGTTGGTGTATGTCATGTAACAGATCTGGTGCCGTTGGTGTATGTCATGTAACAGATCTGGTGCCGTTGGTGTATGTCATGCAGGCCGGACATGGCTTTTGTGGGGCCTAGGACGAGTACAGCCATGGCGCCCCTCCACCCTCTGATCTCAAAAAAATACTCCCCCACACACAAACACTAATCCCTCTCCTCCCTGCGCCAAGGGTCCTGTCACTAATTTTCTGCACATTCCTCATTGACTCAGTTCCATCTCCTCAGCAGTCGCTGCACAATGAATATTCAAGGCCCTGACAAATTTGCCATTTTCAAAACCTCTCAACTCCATATGAAGTGGAATGGATAACCTCTATAACTAGTCAACGAATAATCATACCGATACATGGAAGAAAATTCTACCAGACAAATGTTTGCTTACTAAATAGAAAAAACCCTCCTACAAAACCAAGGGACTCTAAATCATCTATTACTACTTTAGGCTCAATTATAATACTGCACAGACCACCTGGTCCAGAATCGCGAAACCCCACTCGTGACTTTCAGCTGTTAACACAGGCTTACTGATTACATATTACCACGACACACTAACAGTGACCACATATTGTGGTAGATACTAGTTGTCATGTGACGCATCTGCAAGATATATGATAATCGTTTACAATGCTCGTTTCTTTAGTGAACCACAGAGAGTCATCATTTCCGTTCAGCGTCGTTCCACTTTCCCCTTTTCTTCTGCCCATTCGTTCAAAACCTTCATGACACCAATTGCTCAGGCCAAGGTACCTCGTCCTGAGGATTTGGACCATAATATATTAGATTCCTCATCAATTTCACTTTTAGACTTCACTTATATTATGGTATTATAATCCCTTAGTCAGGCAGGTATAAAAGAGATTGTCACCAGTAGGAAGGTAGGTATATTATTATAGGGGATCTCTAGGTGCATATGGTCTATAGCTAGGGGCTCACAGGCAAATATATTGCTAGGGGTCTCAGGCAGGCGTAATGGGGGCTACAGGCAGGCGTATGGGGCCACAGGCCTGGCGTATGGGGCCAACCAGGCGACAGGAGCCATGGGGGGCACAGCAGGCGCATGGAGGGCACAAATGGCAGGAGTCATGGGGGCCACCCCCCCACCCCCCCCCCCCCCCCCACAGGCAGGCCGTAATGGGGGAACAGGGCAGGCGTTTGGGGCCCACAGGCAGCCGTAAAGGGGCTCTGGGCAGGCGTAAGGGGTCCTCAGGCAGGCACGTTATTAATGGGGGTCCCTGGCTGGCGTTTAGGGGGATTACAGGCTGAGGATATTAGGGTGGCCACAAGGCAGGCATTATTAGGGCCCACAAGCAGGATATAGGGGGCCACAGGCAGAGCGTCTGTTATGGGGGCACTGGCAGGCATATAGGGGCCACAGGCAGCCGTTAAACGGGGCCCACAGGCAGCTCGAGATGGGCGGCTCAGGCAAGCGTTTTTCAAACTATGGGGGACCACAGACAGGTTATGGGGGCTCAGGTGGGCTCTATGGGGGCACCAGGCAGGATATTAGGGCACCAGGTAGGCATTATAGGGGGCTGCACGCAGGTCTTAGTAGGGCGCCACAGGCAAGATATAGGGGGCCACAGGCAGGATAGAGGGGGCCACAGGCCAGAATTAGGGGGCCTCAGGGCAGGCATTATTGTGTGTACCTCAGGCAGGATTACTAGGGGGGCACAACAGCAGGATATAGGGGCGGCGGGGCCCCAGGCAGGCTTTATTGAGAGGCGCAGGCGGATATCTGGGGGCGCCGGCTGGCATTTGGGCGGCCGCAGGCAGGATTATACGGGGCGCAAGGCTAGGCATTATGGGGGCCGCAGGCAGGATTATGGGCGGCGCAGGCAGGATATAAGGGGGCCGCTGGCGGCTTTAATGGGGGCCTAGGCAGGCATATAGGGTGGCAGCAGGCAGGATATGAAAGGGTGGCCGCAGGCAGGCGCATTATGGGAGGCCGAATGCCAGTGTTATAGGGGCCGCAGGGCTTATGATTTAGGGGTCACAAGGCAGGCATTGTGGGGGACGCAGGACTGGATATATAGGGGGGCCGGATGGCAGGGCCTATTTTTTGAGTGGACGCAGCAGCCTGGCATTATGGGGAGGGCCGCAGGCAGGCATTTATAGGGGCCGCAGGCGGGACTACTATGGGGGCCCATCAGGCATGGCGCTATGGGGGCGGCCCTCAGGCTGTATATAGGGGGCCACTAGGATGGCAGTTTGGGGGCCGCTAGGCGACATATTGGGGCCCACAGGCAGGCATTTTTATGGGGGCGCAGGACAGGCATATATATTGGGGGGCCTGGCAGCAGGAATTTAGGGGGCCACAGGCAGGCATTATGGGGGCGACGGCAGGGCATTATATGGGCGCAACTGGCAGGAAATTAGGGGCCACAAGGGCAGGCCACTTAAAAAACACATCAACATTAATATTACCTAATACGGGCGCGCGCTCACTATTCGTCTCTTCAGCCGCGTGCTTCCATCCGGCTGATACCTCGGGCACACGGCCGGTGACGCGCTGTGCGCCACCCCTTATCGTAAGTGAGAAAAATCTTTTTAATGGCAGCGTCCGATGACATACACATCATCCGTACGACGCCTGCCGGCTGCCAGGAGCACGGGGCGCCGCGCGGGTCCTCATCGGGGTGAGGACCCGACAGTGCCCATACCCCCCACCCCACCGGGGCAACTCTCGTGTCGGTCACTTGAAGATCATCGGAGGATCCAGCGATCCTACCGCGGGGAGAGGGCCCAGCACCCAACTTGTCTGCGGGGAGGAGTTGCGCTCGCACTCTATGACTCCGCAGATGCGGTCACTAGAGGCACGTCGGCGCTTCAGGCCCTCGGCAAGCGCGCCTGTGTTGCCATTCGGCGTATGTGGTCGGGGTAAAACTTTTCGCGATTGCGCACCGTAGGGATAGGCTGTGGTAGGCGACACCTAGGCGGTCGCCCTTCCTGGCCTACCCGTAGTCCCGGCAAGATGGTCATGTAACAGATCTGGTGCTGTTGGTGTATGTCATGTAACTGATCTGGTGCCGTTGGTGTATGTCATGTAACTGATCTGGTGTCGTTGGTGTATGTCATGTAACTGATCTGGTGCCGTTGGTGTATGTCATGTAATGGATCTGGTGTCGTTGGTGTATGTCATGTAATGGATCTTGGTGTCCGTTGGTTGGTGTATGTCATGTAATGGATTTGGTGCCGTTGGTGTATGTCATGTAATGGATCTAGTGTGCACGTTGGTTGGATGTCTTGCTAACGGATCTGGTGCCGTTGGTGTTTCGCGATCATGTAAGGATTGGTGCCGGTTGGGTATGTATGTAATGGTATTTGGTAGCCGTCGGTGTATGTATTGTAAAGGATCTAGGTGCAGGTTGGTTTTGTTCTTGTAACTGATTCCGGTGACGTTCGGGGTTGTGTATTGTAACGGATCTCGGTGTAGTTGGTGATTTTGTCCTGTAATGGGACTCTGGTACAGTTTGGTGTATGTCATGTAATGGATCTTGTGCCGTTGGTGTATGTCATGTAATGGATCTGGTGCCGTTGGTGTATGTCATGTAACTGATCTGGTGCTGTTGGTGTATGTCATGTAACAGATCTGATGCCGTTGGTGTATGTCATGTAACGGATCTGGTGCTGTTGGTGTATGTCATGTAATGGATATGGGGAAGGTGGCTGTAGTATGTCATGTAATGGATCTGGTGCCATTGGTATATGTCATGTAACGGATCTGGTGTCGTTGGTGTATGTCATGTAACGGATCTGGTGTCGTTGGTGTAGGTCATGTAAGGATATACGGTTGTCGTTGGGCTATTGTCTTGTATGGTATCTGGTGCCGTTGGTGTATGTCATGTAACGGATCTGGTGCCGTTGGTGTATGTCATGTAATGGATCTGGTGTCGTTGGTGTATGTCATGTAATGGATCTGGTGCCGTTGGTGTATGTCATGTAATGGATCTGGTGCCGTTGGTGTATGTCATGTAATGGATCTGGTGCCGTTGGTGTATGTCATGTAACTGATCTGGTGCCGTTGGTGTATGTCATGTAACGGATCTGGTGTCGTTGGTGTATGTCATGTAATGGATCTGGTGCCGTTGGTGTATGTCATGTAATGGATATGGTCACTGTGTGTTATGTCATAGTTATGGATCTTGTTGCCGTTTGGTTGTATGTAATGTAATGGATCTGGTGCCGGTTGGTGCTAAGTAAGGTAATTGTATCTGGTGATGTTGGTGTACTGTCATGTAACACAGATCTGATGCAGTTGGAAGTATGTCATGGTAACCGGTTTGGTGCTGTTGGTGTAGGTCATGTAACGGATCTGGTGCTGTTGGTGTATGTTTGTATTGGATCTTGGGTAGCCATTTGTTAATATGTTCATGTATCGGATCTGGTGTTCGTTGGTTGTATGTAGTAATGGTTTCTGGTGTCGTTGGTGTATGTCATGTAACGGATCTGGTGTCGTTGGTGTATGTCATGTAACGGATCTGGTGTCGTTGGTGTATGTCATGTAATGGATCTGGTGCCGTTGGTGTATGTCATGTAATGGATCTGGTGCCGTTGGTGTATGTCATGTAACTGATCTGGTGCCGTTGGTGTATGTCATGTAATGGATCTGGTGCCGTTGGTGTATGTCATGTAATGGATCTGGTGCCGTTGGTGTATGTCATGTAACTGATCTGGTGCTGTTGGTGTATGTCATGTAATGGATCTGGTGCCGTTGGTGTATGTCATTTTAACTGGATCTGGTGTACGTTGGTTGTATGTCATGTTATGGATCTTGTGCCGTGGTGTTTGTCAGTAAACTGATTGGTGCACGTTGGTGTTATGTTTGACTTGGATTGGGACCGTGGTGTATGTCATGTAAGGATTGGTTACCGGTTGGTGTATGTCATGTAATGGATCTGGTGCCGTTGGTGTATGTCATGTAATGGATCTGGTGCCGTTGGTGTATGTCATGTAATGGATCTGGTGCCGTTGGTGTATGTCATGTAATGGATCTGGTGCCGTTGGTGTATGTCATGTAATGGATCTGGTACTGTTGGTGTATGTCATGTAATGGATCTGGTGCCGTTGGTTGTATTGTCATGTATAAGATCTGGTGCTGTTTTGGGTGTATGTATATTGTAACCGATCTGGTGCCGTTGGTGTATGTCATGTAATGGATCTGGTGTCGTTGGTGTATGTCATGTAATGGATCTGGTGTCGTTGGTGTATGTCATGTAATGGATCTGGTGTCGTTGGTGTATGTCATTCTGTTACATGATATGGTGCGCCTTTGGCTGTCATGTCTATGTAATGGATTTGTGTCGTTGGGGGTATGTCTTGTTTATGGATTTGATGCCGTCTGGTGTATGTCATGTATACGGTTCTGGTGCGTTGGCTGTTTGTCCTGTAACAGAATCTGGTTGACCATTGGTGTTGTCATGGTAAAGGATCTGCGTGCCACTGGTGTTTGTCTCTGTATACTGATCTTGGTGTCGTTGGTGTAAGTCATCGTAACTGATTCTTGGTGTCGGGGTGTATGTCATGTATATGATAATGGTGCTCGTTGGTGTTTTAGTCATGTAATGATCTTGTGGACAGTTGGTTGTATGTCATGTAATGATCTGTGTTCGTTGGTACTGGTTATTTCTTGTTAATGGATCGCGGGCGTTGGTGTATGTCATGTAATGGATCTGGTGCCGTTGGTGTATGTCATGTAACGGATCTGGTGCCGTTGGTGTATGTCATGTAATGGATCTGGTGCCGTTGGTGTATGTCTTGTAATGGATCTGGTGCCGTTGGTGTATGTCATGTAATGGATCTGGTGCCGTTGGTGTATGTCATGTAATGGATCTGGTGCCGTTGGTGTATGTCATGTTACATGGAATCTGGTGTCGTGGTGTATGTCCATGTAAGGGGAAACTGGTTGCCCGTTGTGTATGTCATGTGAATGGATCTATGGTACCGTTTGGTGTATGCATGGGATTGGATCTGGGTGTCGTTGGTGATGTCTTGTATACTGATATGGTGCGTTGGTGTATGTCTGTACATGGATCTGGTGCCTCGTGGCGGGTATGTTCTTGTTAGCAATCTGGTGCCGTTGGTGTATGTCATGTAACTGATCTGGTGCCGTTGGTGTATGTCATGTAATGGATCTGGTGCCGTTGGTGTATGTCATGTAATGGATCTGGTGCCGTTGGTGTATGTCATGTAATGGATCTGGTGCCGTTGGTGTATGTCATGTAACAGATCTGGTGCCGTTGGTGTATGTCATGTAACTGATCTGGTGCCGTTGACAGGCCCCAGTGATGTCTGTTCACTTGTATGACACATGACTGCTGAGGCCACTGACTAGCTAGACAGTCACATGAGGGATGTACATGACAACACTACTCGGGGATCAGTGGGGATGCTGTAGAGATGAATACAAGACAGTACAGAAATTTCCTAAAATCTTGGCACACCCCTTTATTTCTTGTTTTTCTTTTAAAAGTCCATTGGTTGTTGCTGTTGTGTAAGTGTATAGTGTGTTACTCATGTGCCGTGAATGCCATAGCGATAGATAGTGTTTGCATGAGATTAGTAGCCCAGCATACACTAACACAGCAACACTAAAGACTTTACCACCCACAGGATTTTTTATACCTTTCGCTTCAGTACATTCTAACATTTATAAGCAAACCAGTTACGAGGGCTTAACCCTTCCCTCACTGTCATCTTTTTCTTAGGAAATAAATGTAAATTAAATTCTTTTTAAATTTATTTATATTTTAAACATTTCAATTTCTATATAAGAATTATTTGTAAGAAATTCCTGTTGATATAGCAGGGCATGTGTTTGTTTTTAAGATTAGTTACATTTCTTCAGGAATTAATATCTCTGATGGCAAATTATACAGAAGTCACAATCAAATGGTGCGTAAAAATAATTGTTTTGCTAGAAGCGTTACTGTGGAGAAGGGTATGTTGAATGGAGAGGATTTCATCGAGTTACGTTGAGGGAAATTATACAATCGATTATGGTTACACTGAATTGCTATAAGTTTAAAATCCATTTAAACGGAACACAATGTATTTCATTTCCACACCTAATCCTGAATCACTGTGGAAGCGGCTTTCCGTGGACTGCATCCCCTATCCTACTTCCTGGTAAATCCAGATTGAACTCCTCTAGCAGGCGGCCAGCAATGAGGCAGGTCAAAGTACAGATCTCATTGACATCCTCATTCTGCAGGCAAACACATTGCATGCATCTTGTATCACATACCTGCATAACACTTGTATTTATGCACAAGATAAACCCATGGTTCAGCGGATACACAAGGTTGCGTGACTCAGGGCAGCTTGTATTAAAATTGTAGAATTCCTTTAAGGGCTTGTTCACAGTTACATTACTTTGAGAGAAAAAAATCACACAGAAAATTATAAAAATGACTGTCTATGAAATGACCTTGACAAACTGCTGTGTATTATTTGTAAATTCTGACGATAAAATGTTAGTAAACCCTTTTCTTTTTCATGATCTCCAAATTACTTTAATTTCGTATCCATCTATATTTTATATATCTATCTAATACTTATCTATCTACTCAATGTCATATCTTTCTCTACTCTCTATCTATCTATCTATCCATCTATCTCTCTATGTCATATCTATCTCTCTATCTATCTGTCTGTCTGTCTATGTCTAGTACATATAATACAATACAATTATACAAATAAAATAATTAAAAAAGAAATGTTATCCAGTTTTAATTCAAACTGGATAACATTTATTTCCTTTTAAAGTATTTTATTTGTATACAGGCAGTCCCCGACTTACGTCTGTCCCCTAGTTACGAACGGGGATCGGAGCGGTATAAGCCAGGGACAGCTGACAGCGTCCGGGCGCTGCTGTGGCCCGTGCGCTGTCAGTGATCTTTGCAGCTGCATGCGACTCCTGAGAGCGCACACAGCTGACTCTCCGGTTCCCGTCGGCGTCCAGGCACTGCAATGGCCCGGGCACCGGTGGGGATCACTTCGGCTGTATGCGACTCCTCCCGGAGCGCATAGAGCCGAAGCCTCTATTGCGGAGCAGAGAGTGAGCGCTCCCTGCTCCGCAATAGAACTCCGGAAAGCTGCAAGCAGACATGCGACCTAACGGAGTCTCCGCACCAGGCAGCGCCAATTTTATGGGGGGCCCATTACCTGCCTTCCAAACTAGAGGGGACATACCCTGCCTAAGCTACATGGTGAATAACCCCCATCTATTGGGGGACATACCTGTCTATACCTATCTATGGGGGACATACCTGCCTATAGCTACCTATGTGGGACATACCTGCCTATGGGGAACATACCTGCCTATACCTATCTATGGGGGACATACCTGCGTATAGCTACCTATGGGAGACATACCTATCTATGGGGGACATACCTGCCTAATAACCCTTTTATGGGGACTACCTTGCCTATACTACCCATGGGGGAATACCTGCTAATACCCACTATGGGGGAATACCTGCCTATAGATACCTATGGGGAAAATACTGCCTATAGATCCTATGGGGACATACCTGGTATAATACTATGGGGCATACCTGCCTATACTACATGGGGACATACCTGCCTATACCTATCTATGGGGGAAATACCTGCCTATAGCTACCTATGGGGGACATACCTATCTATGGGGGACATACCTGCCTATAGCTAACTATGGGGAACATACCTGCCTATAGCTACCTATGGGGAACATACCTGCCTATACCTATCTATGGGGGACATACCTGCATATACCTATCTATGGGGGACATACCTGCCTATACCTGCTATGAGGGACATACCTGCCTATATCTACCTATGAGAGACATATACCTGCCTATGGGGGACATACCTGCCTATTACCTGCTATGGGGGACATATACCTGCCTATGAGGGACATACCTGCCTATTACCTGCTATGGGAGACAAATACCTACCAGTGGGGGACAGACCTGCCTATACCTGCTATGGGGGACAAATACCTGCCTATGGGGGACTTACCTGCCTATACCTGCTATGGGGACCTATACCTGCCTATACCTGCTATGAGGGACCTATACCTGCCTATGAGGGGACATATACCTGCTATGGGGACATATACCTGCCTATAATTACACACCATACACACCATACATATACACCATACACCATACATGTACTAAATATATTGGTTCCGACTTACATACAAATTCAACTTAAGAACGAACCTACAGTCCCTAACCCGTATGTAACCCGGGGACTGCTTGTAATTGTATTATTTCTATTATTTTACATTTTAATGATAATTATTATTTATATTATTGTATTATTTATATTTTATTGATTATTTATTTATTTATTTTTACAATGAAGACTGCCCCCCAAAACAAATTGTGAATCTTAGCTAAAAATATGCAAAACACTCTGGGGGAGGAGGTTATTTATTATGCAATGTTTGTCAGTTTTCAAACATATCCAATTTACTGTTTGTTTTGCACGAGCTTCATTTGCACAAAAAATGTTTGACTTTTTGGTCCTTTCTTGAAGCATTCATACTCTTTTTTTTTCTAATAATTGTTGGGGATTAGTGTAAGGGGAGAGGCCTGCCATGCCTGACAAATTTACTATAATTTACCCAAAAGATTTTGGGCGACGTGTGCACAGGGCTCTACCAGTTTTCTGGTGTAGTGAGAGTCAAAAACCTGTTGTAGCCATGTTCTATAGATGTATGAACAGTCATATGGAAAACTTTGTGCATTCTGCACTACGCACAACACTTTTGAATGCACCCAAAATGTGCCAGGAATGCAGCAAGAAATTTTTGTACAAATCCACACCATGGCTGAGCCAAATTTTGCTGCCTAACACTCTATGTGGGACATGTATGATCGGAGCTTTCACACATTTTCAGGCGTATAATGCGCCACACTGTGCCGGCTCCGCTGTCGGACGCACCTAATGCGCTGTTAGGCGCAAGGTTCGCCACTTTGTAATGCGCCTAACATGAAGGGTTGTTCTGGGGCGGGATGCACCACATTCGAAAACTCCGAAGCATGTAAGAATGCGGGTTGGCAAAGTGAGGCGCATTACAGCCCCGACAGGCAGACCTATTTCAATGCCGTCTGTCCGTTGGAGGCGTCGAAGTTTGCCCCGCATTTATGAGCGCACTTCGGCGTGACATTCATCAGGCGCAGGTGTCACTGTTAAAAACGTGAAAACAGGAGTTTCGACGCGCCGATCTTCATACATGTCCCCCTATGTGTCAGTGTTTGGCGCATAATACTCTTTCATACGTAGTCGGATCGTACACTATTAAAAACAAACCATGAACTAGCCTGTCTTCGCCAGGCTCTTAGTGTGAATTGTAGGAGAAACCTACAGCCCCAGCATATAGCTAATAGCCAAAGGGAGGGGGCTACCTCTGTCTAACCATCAGCTACACCACAATGCAGTCGTGAGGTACCTTTGGTTGTAATAGCAGTCCAAGGCCAAATAATGATCTCCAGGTCTGCCATGCATGAAGCCTATTAGCCCCTATGACAGACAGTGGTGTATTGCTATGTATTATATTGCATAGTGTAGTCGTGTAGTGGGACAAAATAACAAAAAACAAGTATTTTACAGTATTTAAAAATTTTACAAAAATTCTAAATATTTAAAATAAATTTAAAGCGTCCACTGTTTTCACTAATAAATGTTATTTTGTAAAAAATTTAAATATAAAAAGGTATACATATGCATGAAAACTGTCTAGGTGTAAGACTTTCTTTGTTGTCCATAGCAACCAATCAGAGATCCCCTTTCATTTCATATAGTGCTCTGAAAAACTAAAAGGGAACTCTGATTGGTTGCAACAAAGAAAGTCTTACACCTAGACAGTTTTCATACAAGAGGCCCATAGTTGTTATCGCTACATCTGTAATGCTCCAATCTATAAAATTGTAAAATTTTCATGTCATTTATTATAGACGTTAAATGGTGCTAAAAATAAAAATAAAAACTTGCATTATTTTGTTCCTCTAGCCTCACAAAAAATAGAATAAAAAATGATGAACAATTGTTATGTACCCCATGCAGGTAAGAAAAAACATTCATTTAATCTGCAAATATAAAGCCCTCACACAGCTCCATTCACAGAACAATAAGTTAGAGCTCTAAGAATACTGTGATATTAAAAATGTCAGGTTTTTTTTAAAGCGTTTTTTAAGTGGCAATTTTATTCACGTGAGGAGGAGCCTGTAAAAGTTATCTCGTGTCAAAAACTGTAGTAGACCTATTCTTTAGATGTATGAACAGTCGCACTCCAACATTTTTCAGTGCGCCAAAGACGTGGGGTGTTCTAAGGGCATCACACCACATTCACATAATTAGACACATTTTTTTGGACTCTTGATGCCAAACTTTGTGCATAACGTTAGAACAGCCAGACCGGGTAAAGGTGATTGAGCCTGACTTGTCGTTTTGGGCTCTACACTGGCCTGTATGTATGACCTGCAGAAGAACAGCCAGACCAGGTAAAGGTGGTGCCTGAGCAGACTTGTGGTATTGGCTCTACACTGTCCTGTATGTATGACCTGCAGAAGAACACCGACCAGGTAAAGGTGGTGCCTGAGCCAGACTTGGGGTTTATTGGCTCTACACTGCCCTGCATGAATGCCCTGCAGACGACCAGCCAGACGAGGGTAAAGGTGGTGCCTGAGCCAGACTGGTGATATTGCCACGACACTGCCCTGTATGTATGACCTGCAGAAGAACAGCCAGACCAGGTTAAAGGTGGTGCCTTAGCCAGACTTGTCGTATTGGCTCTACACTCCCCTGTATGTATGACCTGCAGAAGAACAGCCAGACCAGGGTAAAGGTGGTGCCTGAGCCAGACTTGTGGTATTGGCACTACACTGCCCTGCATGTATGACCTGCAAAAAGAACAGCCAACCAGGGTAAAGGTGGTGCCTGAGCCAGACTTGTGGTATTGGCTCTACACTGCCCTGTATGTATGACCTGCAGAAGAACAGCCAGACCAGGGTAAAGGTGGTGCCTGAGCCAGAAGAACAGCCAGACCAGGGTAAAGGTGGTGCCTGAGCCAGACTTGTGGTATTGGCTCTACACTGCCCTGTATGTATGACCTGCAGAAGAACAGCCAGGACCGGGGTTTAAAAGGTGGTGCCTGAGCCAGACTTGTGGTATTGGCTCTACACTGTCCTGTATGTATACCTGCAGAAGAACAGACCAGGGAAAAGGTGGTGCCTGAGCCAGACTTGTGGATTGGCTCTACACTGCCCTTTATGTATGACTGCAGAAGAACAGCCAACCAGGGTAAAGGTGGTGCCTGAGCCAGACTTGGGGGTATTGGCCTACACTGCACCTGTATGTATGACCTGCAGAGAACAGCCAGACCAGGGAAAAGGTGGTGCCTGAGCCAGACATGTGGTTATTGGCTCTACACTGCTCTGTATGTATGACCTGCAGAAGAAAGCCAGACCAGGGTAAAGGTGGTGCCTGACCAGACTTGTGGAAATTGGCTCTACACTGCCCTGTATGTATGACCTGCAGAAGAACAACCAGACCAGGGTAAAGGTGGTGCCTGAACAAGACTTGTGGTATTGGCTCTACACTGCCCTGTATGTATGACTCAATCACAAGCCTCAGAATAGGTGGAGCACCTACTGGATTTTTGGGTCTCAGTTTCATTATGATTTCTTTAGGTGCCATTACAGGTTTGCGGACACCCTAAGGTGCTAAGAATTGAAAAAAAAAAAACCCTAAAAAGACCCCATGTGTAAAAATACACCTCTTAAGGAATATATCTAGGGGTGTAGTGAGTTCATTGACCCCACAGTTATTTCACATAGCATTGGGCCAAAAAAAAAACAAATTTCTTTTTTTCTAATTATAAACTGGTTTATCACATTTAAAATTTTTTTTTACAAGGTATGTTGGTGAAAAAGCACTTTAAAATATATTAACCAATTTCTACCAAGTTGGGCAATACCCTACATGGGGGTGTAAACTGCTGTTTGGGTGCATGGCAGGGCGCACAAGGGAGGGAGCGCTATTTAACATTTGGAATACAGATTTTGGTGGGTGCCATGTCGCATTTGCAAAACCCCAAAAGTACCAGAAGAGATTAATCCTTTCAGAAGTTGCCCCATTTTTGGATTCAACACCCCTCAGGGATCTCATCTAGGGGTGTATTGTGCCTTTTGGGTACACAGGTGTTTCACAGTTTTTGAGCTTTGAGCAAAAAAACTGAAAAAAAAATTCCACTTTTTTTTATGGGTTTCATTTTTACAGCATTCGCCGTGTGATAACTTTAAAATGATAAATATTGTATCTTTTCATGGGACAACACTGAAGATCTGACACTTTGATACAATATAAAGTAGTCAGTGTACGGCTTGTGAACAGTGTAAATTTGGTATGCCCTCAAAAAAACCTCAACATACCCCATACGTGAAAATGGACAAACTGTGCCCAATTTCCTGTTTTCCCTCCACAGTGTCATGTGACTTGTTAGTAGTACTAGGTCTCAGATGTGAATGGGGAGCAGGTGTCTTAAGTTTGGTGTTATCGCTCTCACACTCTCATACTGTTCACTGGAAGTTCAATATGGCACCTCATGGCAAAGAACTGTCTGGGGATCTGAAAAAAAGAATTGTGCTCTACATAAAGATGGCCTAAGCTATAAGAAGATTGCCAACACCCTGAAACTGAGCTGCAGCACGGTGGCCAAGACCATACAACAGTTTAACAAGACACGTTTCACTGAGAACAGGTCTTACCAGGGTCGACCAAAGAAGTTGAGTGCATGTGCTCAGCATCATATCCAGAGATTGTCTTTTCAAAACAGAGGTATGAGTGCTGCCAAAGGTAAACGGAGCAGCCTATCAGTGCTCAGACCACATGCCGCACACTGCATCAAATTGGTCTGCTTGACTGTTGTCCCAGAAGGACGCCTGTTCTAACGATGATGCATAAGAAAGCCTGCAAACAGTTTGCTGAATATAAACTGACTAAGGACATTATTATTATTATTATTTATTTTAAAGCGCCATTGATTCCAGGGCGCTGTACATTCGAGGGGGTTACATACATAACATAAGTCCAACGAGTACAATGATAAGTGATTGATGACAATTGCCACGACAGAGGGAGAGAGGACCCTACCCGCGAGGGCTTACAATCTACAAGTAGGGGGAAAGAGACAGAAGGTGGGGGCAGACATGTTTGTGGAGGAAATAGTGACAACAAGGTTAGTGTAGGTTATAGGAAAGCCTGAAGAAATGGGTTTTCAGGTTGCTTTTGAAGCTGGTGAAAGTGGAGGAGAGTCTGATGTGTTGGGGCAGTGGAACCATGTCTTGTTGTCTGATGAGACCAAGAAATATTTATTTAGTTTAGATGGTGTCAAGTGTGTGTGGTGGTAACCATGTAAGGAATACAAAGACAAGGGTATCTTGCCTACAGTTATGGATGGTGGTGGGAGTTTCATGGATTGGGGCTCCATAAGTGCTGCCGTCTGTGGGGAGTTACATTTCATTGAGGGAATCATGAATGCCAACATGTACTGTGAAATACTGAAGCAGAGCATGATCCTCTCCCTTCTGGGCCACAGGGCAGTATTCCTACATGATAACGACCCCAAACACCTCCAAGACAACCACTGCCTTACTAAAGAAAATGAGGGTAAAGGTTCTGAACTGGCCAAGCATGTCTCCAGACCTAAACCCTATTGAGCATCTGTGAGGAATTCTCAAATGGAAGGTGGAGGAGCGCAAGGTCTCTAACATCCACCAGCTCTGTGATGTCGTCATGGAGGAGGGAAGAGGATTCCAGTGTCTGCAACCTGTGAAACTCTAGTGACCTCCATGCCCAAGAGAGTTAAGGCAGTGCTGGGAAATAATGGCGGCCACACAAAATATTGACACTTTGGGCACAATTTGTCCATTTTCACTTAGGGGTGTACTCACTTTTGTTGTCACTTAGGGGTGTACTCACTTTTGTTACCAGCAGTTTAGACATTGATGGCTGTGTGTTGAGTTATTTTGAGGGCGCACCAAATTTACACTGTTATACAAGCTGTACACTGACTACTTTACATTGTATCAGTGTCAGATCTTCAGTGTTGTCCCAAGAAAAGATATAATACAATATTTACAAGAATGTGAGGGGTATAGTCACTTTTATGAGATACTGTAGTTTCTTATGTTTTACTATGTTTACACAATAGAAATGCAGTTGTAAAATATCTTTTTATGTTATCATAGTCTGACAGCCATATCTTTTTGCTATTTCTTTATATGGAGCTAATTATTTGTTTCTTGCAGGATGAGCTGACACTTTCATTGGTACCATTTAGGGTTCATCTGACACTTTGATTGCATTTTATCAAGCTTTTTGGGAGGCAGAATGAAAAAAATACAGCAATCCTGGTAGTGTTTTCTATTTTATTTTTTTTACAGTGGTCACCATGTTAACTTTACTCAGCCGGTCGATACGATTAGGCTATGTCTCCACAGCAAGGTTAATATACCAGCGGATATCCGACAGTATTTTAAATTCGCCGCAGCGCACCACAGTTTTTTTCAGATTCTCAGCGACCCAGTATATGAGCTGCACGGGAATCTGGCGGAAGATAGAACATGTTCTATCTTCTGCTGTACTTCAGTAGAAAACCCATACTGTGTAGACTACAGCACGGATTTTCTATTGAAGTCTACAGCTGGGTACAGTCAGATTTTTGGTGGTTTCAAAATACTGATTCCACTGAAAATCTGATGAGAATCCAGTGCTGGGTAGACATAACCTTACAGCGATATATAATTTATATTTTTTTTATGTTTTACTGCTTTTACAAAATAAAAACACTTTTATTTAGAAATAAGTCTGAGAGCCATTTCTTTTATTTTTCTGTAGGTGCTTCTTTTTTGTGGGATCAGTTGTCATTTTCATTGACACCATTTTGGGAGGCAAGATAAAGAAAATACCACAATCATGGTAGTGATTTTTATTCTTCACAGTCCTCACTGTGCAGTATACATGACATGTTAGTTTTACTCTGCTTAGCAATATGATTATTGAGATACCCAATTTATATAATTTTTTTTTTTGTAGCAAGTTTTTTTTATTTTTTAAAACAATGTTTATGCATTGCTATCTTCTAATTGCCATAACTTTTTTATTTTTCTACAAATGGAGCTGTGCTACTTAACCTCTTAGGGAGACATGTATGATCGAGTTTTTTCACCTTTTTCTGACGTAAAATGCACGTAACTGAGTCGGCTACGATGTCTAATGCACCTGATGAATGTGTTAGGTGCATTGTTCATAAGACTCGACACTTTCTAATGCGCCTAACATGAGGGGGTGTTTTGGGGGCGTTGCACCATAATTGTAATATTAGACACATATATGTGGTTCAACAAAACTAGGTTCATTACTGCTCGAACATGCAGACCTACTTCAATGTGATCTGCCTGAGCCTGAAGAGTCGAAGTGGAGCTGGATTTGCTGTTAGGGCAAAAAAATGTCCAATATTTCCCAACTTACACCAGTACAATAATAAAAAGTAATTTCTGATTATTATCAAACTATATAAACATAAATTATTTAAATTTCATATAAAATGTTATCATATAAAATTAATATAAAATATATAATATCCCAAAAATATAAAAATATCTCCTATAAAATGTATTTAAAATTAATGGAATCTAAAACTAATTTTACATTAAATAACCCACTGATGTTATTGTTCAGAATTTTAAATTTGTAGTTTTTACTACATTACATTTGACATTTATTTGTGCTGCTCTCATCCTTTATTCTACATACAGCAATAGCCAGCACAGCACAGGTATTGCTGGGACCTGTGGTCCTCCAAGCAAGATCAGTACCATAGTTTCTATTCACTGACATGCTATTCTAATGACTTTTTCTTTTTCCAGCCTATCTATAGCTTTATACATGTTAGGCGCATTACTAAACACACAGACGAGGCGCATTGAACTTTAGACACCATGTATAATCGCACAAAAAACACTTTCCTACATTCAGGCGCATTATACACTGAAAACAAGACTCGACAATTCACTCCTTCCTTCATACAAGTCTCCCTTAATGTAACTTGATTTTCCTGTACGTCATGATGCATTAACAGGCACTGCACCATGACGTACAGGAACATCAACTACCGTTAAGGGGTTATGTAGGAATAATTTTCCATGGCACACTACACTGTAGGTATCAGTCACGCCAAGTAAGGAACCTATTGTTAAAAACTAGTGGTCCTCAACCATTAAAGAGGCCCAAGCTGAAGTTTTGCACAGGGCCCATGAGCCTTTAGTAAGCCCATGTATGCCATAGATGTATGTTCTTCTACTAGACCAGTGTGTTTAAGTGTCTCCAGCAGGTCAAACAGTGAGGACTATTTTACAGGGGTTTTCTCACCATATCTAGGAATAGGTAGGACACGGTTAAAGGGGCTGTCTCACCTCCTGGTCTTGTAACCGTTGGTTCAGTTTTTTAGTCCCAGCGTTTCAAATAAAGGGGTGTGTCTTTTCTCTGAGTGGGCGTGCCTCTAACGGCCAGTAATAGTGACGTCATCACGCCCCCATTCCCTGTACGTGCTTGCTCCCGATTCCTCAGTCTGTGTGAGCAATTGAAGGGACCGTAAATCACAGCTCTCTAAACATGGTAAGATGTCCCTGCAGAGCTGTTACCTCTTTCCCAGGCTCCACTAACTAACTCAATGTTTCCCGACCGCCTGGCCGCGGACCTGCGCCGGGCTGTAGCTATTATTGCTCCCCGGTCAGCGGCCCAGGCTACACCTGCTGCCGGCCGCCTGGTGACTTTAGTCCGGGTCGGTCGGCATCTACTCTGCCCCTTGTATTCCGGCGGTGCAGAGTCAGCAGCTGCGCGCAGTGTGCGGCTGCTTCATTATAGAGAAAGCAGGGAAGATTCATTACCGTCCCTGCTTTCCCTATTGCTGTAGATGCAGTGCTCACTGAGCGCCGCATCTACAGATCAGCGACGCAGGGGGGGATGATGCAGTGTCGTCACACCCCCTGCGCCGCTCGGTCTCCCAGGATGCCGGCTGCTTTGCAGGGATCTGGGTAAGGTGAGTAATTTCCTTCTTTATTTTAATTTAATTCTTTTCTTTCTAGCCTGGCCACTGCAAGGGGGGTAATATAGATGTTGGATGGATTATCACTACATGGAGGCCATATATATCGATTATCACTACAGGGGGGCAAAATATATCTGGATTATCACTACAGGGGGCTATATAAGGATAGATTATCACTACATGGAGGCCATATATATATATGGATTATCACTACAGGGGGACAAAATATATCTGGATTATCACTACAGGGGGCTATATAAGGATAGATTATCACTACAGCGGACTATATATATATATATGGATTATCACTACAGGGGGGCAAAATATATATGGATTATCACTACAGGGGGCTATATATCTATGGATTATCACTACAAGGGCCTACATGGATGGATTATAACTACAGGGGTCTATATATACATATGGATTATTACTTCGGAGGGCTATGAATGCATGGATTATCACTACAGGGGGACTATATATATGGATTATCACTACAGGGGGGCCAGCCGGTCCGGAAACACAGACGCATGCCCTGATGCATGTCACTGGCGCCGGAGGAATTAGAATGATAACGGACGGGGCTTCAGGGAGTATGCGCTAGAAAGCGCGTCCCCGATGTTCCGTCCGTGGGCGTGGCCACATTACAACAACAACAACTGGGAGCCAATAGAAGAGGAGGAAAAAGAAGAAGACGGACGTTGCTGTGGGACACAGAAAGTGGACTTGGAGGGCACTCTGGACGAGATGGTAAGCATACAGTTCAACATTTTTAGTTACACCCTATGGAAGATTAGGTTGTTTTTAGGTGTCCCTTCTTCTTAGCTACAATCTTCGTAGTGAGACAACCAATTTAATGGACACATATTGCAAAGTGATCTTTACCATAAAAAGCAATCCTTGTAGTGAGACAACACCTTTAAAGCTCTTTAGCCTTGGGCACTACAGATTATAAATCTCATGCACTCATGTCACTGTAACAGGAATAGCTCTAAATAGCAGAGCTGATATGCCAATCACTGCTATAGAACCACCCACGGACTAACCAGGAAATGTGAGCCTGGAGCTGGCAGTAGCTTTGTGAAACTGCATGGTGAGCAAACCCCTTTAAGGCTAGGTTCCCATAATGTCTGAACTCCACAATTGACATCAGAAAATTCTCCCAGCGTATAACATGCTCGTAGACTATAATTAAAGGGAATGTTTCACTACATCAATTCATGTTACCTCATTCCTGTTTTGCCAATTTCATTTTTGAATTCAGGATTGTGTTTACTGGTTACTACCGTCCTGCCGTGCTGAGCTTCTGAGGGCACCAGGTCTGTAGCTATAGCGACCAGCACTTGCAGCCTATCAGGAGGGATCAAACAGGTCTGTAGCTATAGCGACCTGAGGAGCTGATGCAGCCCATACGAGAGGGGATATCTAGGAACAGGTAGGACACTGTTAATGGACATATATTGCAAAGTGACTTGTTTTTGCAAGGTCTTTAACATAAAAAGCAATCCTTGTAGTGAGACAACCCCTTTAACCAAGTATATGCCAAATTATACTGTGGTGGTCACATGTTTCTACCACTAGGTGGAGTACAGCAGGATACTTGCTGCAGACGTTCCACTGAGGATCTAGACTTGGTGAGGGAAGATAACTATTTTGTGCCAGTAGCCATAGATTGCTGACACATGTAGCTAGCAGGTATGAGTTGCCTTTCTTGAAACGGCTAGAGCGCTGGGTGGGAGGCCGTTCCTGTTTTCCATGACAGGTTTTTGGTAGGTCTCTGGAGACATATTAAAAGCCTGCTACTCTAGGTGATCAAGGGGTTTGGTTGGAGTTTGGAGCATCAGAGCTGAGAAGAGGACTCTTACTCCTAGGCTTGAGGCAAGCAGCAGCCTGACCTCAGGAAGCTGGACCCAGCAATGACTGGTAAAATGGTTTGTGGTGCTGGCAGTAGGCCAAGACCACAGTTATGGAGGGAGTCTAATGCTTAGTTAGTGGCTAGATGGCCAAGGATTTGATTTATGTTTACTTTCTGTGACTTATGCTGGATGAATAAAGCTGGCTGAGGCCAGTGTTGGACAGAAACCGTGTGACGTATGTGCCAAACCGTTTACCAACCGATCCGTGTGCTGAGTAACCCTGAGACGGTCCAAGATGGCGGCTGGACAAGAGTGAGTCTCACAATATAGATATATTTTTTCACATATTTTTGGTTGGTGTATACAGCTCTATACAACAAAATTCAATGACAGTCATAGCAAATGTATGCACGTCTATAAGGTGGCCATACGGTTTCATCTGGTCCATACATGTGGCAGAACATCTAAAACCGTCCTCTTACTCTAACATAAGTGATTTCATTAGTATCTCAGTCACAACAGGTGTTCTTTTAATGAGAAATCCATAAAACATGACCCGTAGTGGGTTCTGGAGGAGCAGAGCTGCGAACACTCCTTGAAGTGTGCAGATATTCCGACCCCACTGGATGACCCCGTGTCGTGACCTCTGATGTAAGCTGCTCAAGCTCCTATTGCACTAAAACATGTGTCATAGGCCATAAACAGTTTTTATACTGATCCAATCAAAATCCTGTAAAATGTTGATTTGTGGATGTTGAATACAAATGACTGCTGGGAAGAAATACAGTTGCTACCTTGTTATAGTAGATTAACCTAAAAGCAGTCATTAATATCTTAGAATGTATTTCAAGCAGAGGAAGACCAGTATCCTGAGCGAGGGTCACCGTGAATGCCCCTGACATTTTCCAATCCCCCGAGTGTCTCATTAAAACATGTTGACATGGCCTCTGTTCTTAACTAGACATCTTGGTCATATTAAGGTCATTAAAAAGATCTCCCCAAGGGACAAACACCACTTCTCCTTTTTACTACTCATTGACTAAGCTACAGGAAGGTGGCATGGGAATGTCTGTAAAGCACATTTACAAACCAAGCACATTTCACAGAGACTCTACCTTACAGCTAGGCCCCTATCAACAGCTGCTCCCCCTGAACAATCCTCCAAAAGGAGCCATACAGTGTATGGAAAACATGCATAGTTACCTCTGTCAACTGCAAAGCTGAAGACCACCATTCTTCTAAAGGTCCCTTGTACTGATCTGGGAACCAATCTGGTAAGAGGAATGCTCCATTTTATTGGTCATCTCAGAGGGGAGTCCTGCCCAATCAGTCTAGCAGTCTGAGCTAATGCACATTCGGACATGGTGATTTAACCTCCTCCCACCGCAGGGAGTTCTGTGTACATCATGGTAGTTTTTACCTCCCGCTTTCCTAGAGTCATAACGTTTTTTTTCTTTTTTCATCCACGTAGGCTGTTTTAATCTTTTTTTTTGCAAGATAACATTTACTTTTTAATGCTACAATTTACCATACTATGTAATGTGCTGTAACCCCCAAAAAATCCTTTGTGGGGTGAAGCATGAAAAAACAAAACACCCATCTTTGGGGGCTTTTATAGCGTTCACTATATGGTATAAATTACATCTAAGGGCTCACCCCCAAGTTAGAGAACAAATACTGTTTTAGTGCCGTCCCCACGGTCGCCGTTGGACGGCTTTTCTCCGCGATTCCCATTGATCATATTCCGTCCGAAAACCAGACGGAAGAATGAACATGTTCAATGTTTTTCGGGCCGCCGGCAGTTTGAAGGACCGCCGGACGGAAAGCCCAAGCAGTGGGGACGGTGTGTTAGTTTGCGGCCGGTTTTTCAGACGGTCTGCAAAACCGCAAACCGCCTGGAAAACCGGCCGCAAACCGGTGCCGTGGTGATATGCCCTTAGTTTATTTTGTAGGTTGCTATGACTCCCGAGTTACCAAATTTGGAGAGTTTTTATGTTATGATACTTTTAAAAAAAAAGAAATACTTAAATAGTTCAAAAAGAAAAAGAAAAATTTGTTTTTCACAGTTTTTAATTATTTTTTTTTACTGCAAAAGTTTCACTAAAATAAGTTTTGTAATTGTGCCTCTTTTCTATCACAGACATTTGCATATAGGTAATGTAAAGTTTTAGGGTTGTCAGGGGTGGTCTGGGCTGCTTATGTTTTTTTAAATAATATTTTATTGAGCAGGTGTTTTTATTGTTATTTTTTTATATATATTGTGCCCTCATCTTGGGGGAATTTTACATCACTTTTTTTCTGATTTCCCCTGGTCTGGTAAATTAGCCACAGTAACAGAGGGAATACAGGAAAAAAACAGCCCCCTATACTAACTATAGAGCTGATCTGGGTATGCTAAAGGGGTTGTCTCACTACATTGATTTGTCCTGTTTTCTTGGTTTCATTTTGAACGCAGGGGTGTGTTTCCTGGCTTCTACTAGGCTGCAATAGAAGCCAGGTCTGTAGCTATAGCGACCAGCACTGGCAGCCTTTCAGAAGAGATCAAATAGGTCTGTAGCTATAGTGACCTGAGGAGCTAAAGCAGCCCATACAAGAGGGGATATCTAGGAATAGGTAGGACACTGTTAATGGACATCTATTGCAAAGTGACTTGTTTCTGCAAGATCTTTAACATAAAACGCAGTCCTTATTGTGAAACAACCCCTTTAAGACCCATCAGCATCTATAACTATTGAGCCCAGACGATCACATGACCGCTGGCCCCGTTAGGCTTCTTGCTAGTCTGTATATACAGTGATCTGGAAGGCAGGGGTGGCAAGTGGAGAGCTCAGCTATCGCTGATGGCCGGCTCTCCACCCAGCTGTAAAAACAGTGTTCAGTTACGATCTTTATATGAAAGCTCCAGAACGTCCGTGCAGAGATATAAAGCCACCACCAACACGTTTATAGTCAATGGCCACTCAACAAGCAGTTAATATGAGTACTAAGAGTGCTGTCATGGGGGACTCAGTTGGCCAATGGCTGCTATGATGGCCAGTCGACACAACAAGATTGTGTTTGGAGGGAGGATGGGGCGATAGGGGCCACAATGGACAATGCAGGGGCCCCATTTTCTAATCATTTAGATGCTGTGGTTGCATTAAACTGTGCCATCTAAATGGCTAAATGTATGCTACCGGCAGCTCCTGCCTCTAATTAATAGCCTTTACCTCCTGTGTATGGAGCAGGCTCAGCGAGTGAGACAACTTAATGCACCTTTACCTACATCGTAGGATACAGAAAAATCCACGGCACTCCTTAGTCAGTTGAAGAAAGGATTTATTGAACAGACAATTATATCCAAGATCAACTCTCCATTTAAATGTACAGAATGCACAAGAGGATTCATGAGAAACTTCCCATGGTCCAATGATTCAGCCATAGCAGGCCTTCATTAGTGACCAAGATGTGGGGAAGAGCAGGAGTACAGGAGAGCGTCTTTACCTACATCATGACGTAAATTTACATCAAATGTCAGGAAAGAGATATGATGGTTTCAGGAAGAAAAGGTTGTTCTCTATGTAATGAAAAGTTCGACCATTCACCATTGGATTTGTGTAGCAATTCCTCCCAGTTTAAGATCAGCTATTGCAGCTATTCAGTAAGAACCTTCTGTGTGTGATGGACACACAGGTGCTTGACTCTTTGGGAAACACAGGAAAGTTATCAGAGCTAAGTCCTGTAACAAGCCACCAGGCACCTGCGTGTCCATGAAATGACCAGGATGGATTTTCATCCAATGACAGCAAATATTGAGGGTGACATGTATGTACGGGGCTGTGCCAGAAGTCTGGCGTCTTTACAGCCCGAAAACTGGTGCATTCCTGTTCTCTAGATTTTTAATGAGGCGCACTCCAGTATTCAGGGCTGCCATCAGTCATCTATTAACCGTTTCAGGACCCCATACAGCCAAATCAAATGGGGCACCCACCCATCACTAGTTCCTCATTTTTAATATATCAGTGGGCCTCTTTCTGATTAGGACCCCTGACTGGAGTACTGCCCATACTGCCCTATTGGCGCCCCTTCCAGTATTAGACGCATTATTGGCCGCCCAAAGCACTTTGTAATGCGCCTGAGATCGGTGGGTGTGCTGGAGGTGTCGCACCACAAGTGTACGATTCTACACACTTATGACTTTTGATCGCAAATCCAGGCGCATTACTGCTGGAACAGGTAGAGCACTTTAAAAGTGGTTTAACTGAGCCTGAATTGTCGCTTTGTAGCTAGAAAGCACTAAATCTATGACCCGTAGTAGAACAGGTTCATAGATTCAAGTGCATTCTACACTACTAATGCGCGCAAAATAGATGGCGTCTGGGTGACAAAAATCATACATGTCGCCCTGAAGCTTCATATTGAATGACTGCAAGCAGAGATCAAGAAGACTGTAAGGAATTAAAATAGAAGATATACTGGAAAATCAGGATCCCCCTCTACACACTGTGTCCTTTGAGTTTTCACTCTTTCCTCGGCCAAACAACAAAAAATTTTATGTAGTTCTAATGCGCAATCCATGGACCAGGAGGCTCAGGATGAACAGTCATACATTTTCCCAAATAAGGTAGCTGATCTAGTGTTTTTTAGCAGTGCAGTAAGAAGAACTTTTTGTAGACATCTGTATAAAACAACCTAAAACGTTAGACTATTATAGCAAAGTGCTTGAGCTATTGGCAGCAAGTAATCCTGGATCTGTAGTTGCAGTCTGTGGAGGCTTCCTGAAATAGCTCGAAGGCCCTAGGAATCATCAAGAAGAAATTGACCAAGTGTCTTATAAAATTACACTTACAGATAAAAATACAATAGTGGAAGAATCCGAGTAGAAAACTGGAGCACAAGATGCAGCCACATAGAAAACAATGGGATGGCTCCCAGGAATGAGTGGAAGCGCTGCCGTGGGAAGGCTCCCTGCTCCTCCTGGATGAGCGCTCCTCTGAGAAGGTGGAGAGGGAGTTCATATAATTACTACACAACTAGAAAGGAATGAACTGCAGCGAGTCGTAATTATGACTGAGTCACTGGATAAATGACCATTACCAGCGAGCGGCCATAATAAGCAATTTCCTCAGTTTCTGAAGAGGCAGAACTAAAAGCACGTTTGTGTGGGTTTCATAACAGGGGCCTTCTGCTCGAATCATGGGCAGCAGATCCCCAAATACCAAACCAGGGGTTATATGAGACCGGGGGATGGAGCTGTTGTTACTTAATTTATGCAATAAAACATTTTTATAACCACAGCAGTGTCATCTATCTATCTATCTATCTATCTATCTATCTATCTATCTATCTATCTATCTATCTACTATCTATCTATATTTTATATATATATATCACCCTACCTCATATCTCTATCTATCTTTCTATCTATCTATCTATCACCTACCTCATCTATCTATGTATCTATGTATCTATCTATCTATCTATCTATCTATATATCTATCTATCACATACCTCATATCTCTATCTATCTTTCTATCTATCTATATATCTATCTATCTATCTTTTCTTTATAAACTATCTATCTATCTATCTATCTATCTATCTATCTATCACCTACCTCATATCTCTATCTATCTATCTATCTATCTATCTATTATTATGTATCTATCTAACTATCCATCTATCTTTCTATCTCAGATCTATCTATTATCTATCTATCTATCTATTTTCAGATCTATCTATTATCTATTATCATCTATCTATCACCTACCTCATATCTCTATCTATCTATCTATCTATCTATCTATCTATCTATCTATCTATCTATCTATCTATCTATCTATCTATCTATCTATCTATCTATCTATCACCTACCTCACATATCTATCTATCTATCTATCTATCACCTACCTCATATCTCTATCTATCTATCTATCTATCTATCTATCTATCACCTACCTCATATATCTATCTATCTATCTACAGTGGTGGCCAAAAGTATTGGCACCCCTGCAATTCTGTCAGATAATACTCAGTTTCTTCCTGAAAATGATTGCAATCACAAATTCTTTGGTATTATTATATTCATTTATTTTGCTTGCAATGAAAAAACACAAAAGAGAATGAGACAAAAATCAAATCATTGATCATTTCACCCAACAAACTTCAAAAAGGGGCGGACAAAAGTTTTGGGCCCACCCTCAGCCTAATAACTTGGTAGCACAACCTTTAGCCAAAATAACTGTGAACAACGCTTCCGGTAACCATCAATGAGTTTCTTACAATGCTCTGCTGGAATTTTAGGACCATTCTTCTTTGGCAAATGCTCCAGGTCCCTGAGATTTGAAGGGGACTGCCATTTTGAGATCTCTCCACAGGTGTTCTATGGGATTAGGTCTGGACTCATTGCTGCCACTTTAGAAGTCTCCAGTGCTTTCTCCCCAAACCATTTTTTTGTGCTTTTGGAAGTGTGTTTTGGGTTTTGTCTGCTGGAAGAACCCATGACCTCTGAGGGAGACCCAGCTTTCTCACACTGGGCCATACATTATTCTGCAAAATTCGTTGGTTAGTCTTCAGAATTCATAATGCCATGCACACGGTCAGCAGTTCCAGGGGCCAGAGGCAGCAAAGCAACCCCAAAACATCAGGGAACCTCCGCCATTTTTGGGACTGTAGGGACCGTGTTCTTTTCTTTGAATGCCCCTTTTTTTTTTTCCTGTAAACTCTAGGTTGATGCCTTTTCCCAAAAAGCTCTACTTTTGGTCTCATTGACCAGAGACTTCTTCCAAAACGTTTTTAGGCTTTCTCAGGTAAGTTTGGGGCAAACTCCAGCCTGGCTTTTTTATGTCTCGGGGTTAAGGAAGTGGGGTCTTCCTGGGTCTCCTACCATTACAGTCCTTTTCATTCAGACGCGACGAATAGTAGGGTTGACACTGTTGTACCCTCGGACTGCAGGGCAGCTTGAACTTGTTTGGAATGTTAGTCGAGGTTCTTTATCCACCACCATCCGCGCAATCTTGCGGTGAAATCTCTCCTCAATGTTTCTTTTGCGTCCACATCTAGGGAGGTTAGCCACAGTGCCATGGGCTTTACATCTAGGGAGGTCAGCCACAGTGCCATGGCTCCTCCACTTTAGGGAGGTTAGTCACAGTGCCATGGGCTTTAAACTAGGGAGGTTAGCACAGTTGCCATAGGGAGGTTAGCCACAGTTTCCATGGGCTTTACATCTAGGGAGGTTAGCCACAGTGCCATGGGCTTTACATCTAGGGAGGTTAGCCCCAGTGCCATGGGCTTTAATCTAGGGAGGTTAGCCAACAGTGCCAAAGGGCTTTACATCTAGGGGGTTAGCCACGTGCCATGGGCTCGTCCACATCTTTGGGAGGTTAGCCTCTGTGCCTTGGGCTTTTCACCTTGGGAGGTTAGCCACAGTGCCATGGGCTCCGTCCACATCTAGGGAGGTTAGCCACAGTGCCTGGGCTTTACATCTAGGGAGGTTAGCCACAGTGCCATGGGTTTACATCTAGGGAGGTTAGTCACAGTGCCATGGGCTTTAAAATCTGGGAGGTTTTAGCCATAGTGCCATGGGCTCCCGTCCACATCTAGGGAGGTTAGCCACAGTGCCATAGGGGTTAGCCACAGTGCCATGGGCTTTACATTAGGGAGGTTAGCCACTGTGCCATGGGCTTTACATCTGGGGGTTAGCCACAGTGCCCCCTTTGGGCTTTTCATTCGGGAGGTTAGCCACAGTGCATGGGTTTACTTAGGGAGGTTAGCCACAGTGCCATGGGCTTTACATCTAGGGAGGTTAGCCACAGTGCCATGGGCTCCGTCCACATCTAGGGAGGTTAGCCACAGTGCAATGGGCTTTACATCTAGGGAGGTTAGCCACAGTGCCATGGGCTCCGTCCACATCTTGGGAGGTTAGCCACAGTGCGATGGGCTTTACCTCTAGGGAGGTTAGCCACAGTGCCATGGGCTTTACATTTAGGGAGGTTAGTCACAGTGCCATGGGCTTTAATCTAGGGAGGTCAGCCAATTTGTGCCATGGGCTCCGTCCCATCTAGGGAGGTTAGCCACCCGTGCCATAAGGAGGTTAGCCACAGTGCCATGGGCTTTACATCTAGGGAGGTTAGCCCAGTGTCATGGGCTTTACATTCTGGGAGGTTAGCCCCAGTGCCAAAGGGCCCTTTTCATCTCGGGAGGTTAGCCACAGTGCCATGGGCTTTACATCTAGGGAGGTTAGCCAACGTGCCATGGGCTTTTACACTTCTTGATGACACTGCACACGATAGACAAAGGAATATTCAGGTCTTTGGAGATGGACTTGTAGCCTTGAGTGCTCAGGCTTCCTCACAATTTGGATTCTCAAGTCCTTTAGGGCAGTTCTTTGGTCTTCTTTCTTTTCTCCATGCTCAATGTGGTCACACAAGGACAAAGGACAGAGGTTGAGTCAAACTTTTAATCCATGTCAGTGGCTGCAAGTGTGATTTAGTTAAGTTGCAAAACACCTGTTAGGTGCCACAGGTAAGTTACAGGTGCTGTTATTACACAAAAATTTGAGAAGCTTTACATGATTTTTCAAAACAGTGCCAATACTTTTGTCCACCCCCTTTTTTATGTTTGGTGTGGATTACATTTCCAATTTGGCTTTATGACAATTCCTTTTTGTGGTTTTCCATTGAAGACAAATTAAATGAAGATAATAATACCAAAGAATTTGTGATTGCAATCATTTTCAGGAAGAAACTGAGCATTTTCTGACAGAATTGCAGGGGTGCCAATACTTTTGGCCACCACTGTATCTATCTATCTATCTTTCTATCTATCTATCTATCTATCTATCTATCTATCTATCTATCTATCTATCTATCTATCTATCTATCACCTACCTCATATCTCTATCTATCTATCTATCTATCTATATATCTATCTATCTATCTATCTAGAAAACGATCCCAGTCAGGGAAAAAGGGAGGACGTGCAAATTAAGTATTAAAAAATGGTTTATTAAACTTATGGAGGGAAGGTAATCGCCTCCTCTGTTTAAAAACAATCAAAGCCCTACGTGTTTCGCGTCAGAACCGACGCTTCATCAGGGGTACACTGTTCACTCAAACACATAGAATATTTAAAGGAAGTTCCTGTTCACAATTGGATAAGGCAAGTGTCAGTCCACAACAAAAGGATGTGCAGTTCTCACGGGCGAGGATCCGTGCGGTTGGGTGTCTCAGTTGTCAATCCTAGATGAAGATTGACAGCTCTCCGGGCGGAGGTTAGTTCGTGCATATTAACTGATATTCAATTAGACTATACAATACTGCGTAGTATTTAATCATTAGATAATGAACAGGACTGCCTGTTATAACCAAATGTGAAAATAGAGCAGTTTGTATTAACACTGTTACAAAATGGATAGTATCTGTAAAACTTACTAAACAGACAAGCTTATAACAATAATGAATAACGAACCTTAGTAGTAACAACACTAAAAATCATGCACATAAACAAATAAAAATATATCTATTGAATAAAAATACATTTACATTTCTAAATACCAATAATTAAAAACTGATAAATAACCTAAAAAATATTCTTTTTTATCTACTAATATGGTGTTTTATTGTAGGATTAAATAAAAGGCCGAAATAAAAACCAGCTACCTAATAATACCCGGATGTAAGAGAGAAAATATATATTTACTCCATTATGTATTGGATGAGAATAAAGTGATTAATAAACTAATTCTACAATCTCATTTAAACCTTTAGGTTGTATGGTTTTTAATTTGTACATCCAGTACATTTCTTTTTTTTGGGATTGGTGACAAGGCTCGGTGCCAGGATACCTTTAAGATTGAGGCCCCCTAAATATTAAATTTGGCTTATCAGGGGCTATTGGTCCCAAATGAGGGTCCCCTTTTTTTTATGCCAATTTTTTTTTTAATAATTTTAATTTTTGTTGGGGGAGAGTTATATTGTGTGATTAAAGAAAATTTTGTTGTAATATTTTCACTTTTGTGTTTTTATTTGGTTTTTAAACAATCCTGTTTCTAACTATCTATTTATCTCTTATCTAATATATGTATCCATCTCTTCTCTAATCTACCTAATATCTATCTATTTATGTATGCATCCTTCTAGCACACTCATGTACCGTGCGGCCGCACCAGGCGGTGTTTAGTTCCCTCTCTCTTTCACCATGTTTCCTCTGTTCCTGAGTGCTGGCTCTCCCCTAGGGGGCGTGCCGCCCTCTCTGCAAATTAAAACCCAAGGCCCCGTGTTTTGACCTTTCCCTGACCAGCCCTATTTTTTAAATCTGAATGTGTCATTTATGTGGAAAAACTTTTTGACAATTTTTCCCCATCCCTGTTTATTCAGAGATTGTTTTTTGTGCACATTTGTGCTTTAAGTTAGTAAGAAATTTTTATCCATACAATCCTTTTTTGTTTGGAAAAAAATATCAAAAAATTTTATGAAAAAATTTTGGAAAAAAAATTTTCGATTTTGAAAGTTGCAAAATTTTGCGTGCAAGACAGATAATTATTACCCAAAAAAGTTTTTTAAATAGATCTACCATATGTCCAATATAGGTTGGCATCATTTTTTTAAAAGTCTTTTTTTTTTTTTTCGAATTAGGGGCTTAGGGAAAATTTTAAGAAAAATTTTCAATATACATTTTTTTTTGGGACCCTTCAGTTTGAGTGGCTTTGAGGGGCCCCCGCATGTTGATACCCCATGGAACCATTGAGAAATAGACCCTTAAGTAATTTACACACTATTAGGAAGTTTTAACCTTCAATATTTCACAGAAAAATTTAAAACAAAGTGGAGGGGTTTTAAAATTTTAAAAAAGTACTTTTTTTTGCAGATTTTCAAAATTTTCCATTATTACCGGAAACAGTAAATGTGACTAGGGGAAAAAG